>CM019151.1:151831158-151997271 GCA_009733165.1 Naja naja | reverse complement strand
TGTTAAGTTTGCATGAAGAGACAGACGCCGAGTGCTTCAAGCTCTTGTTTATTAGTGACTACAGCTCAGAACAAACCCACTTTGGCTGGGCTGTGGCTGCTACTTATAGCCAGCAGCCGCAGTTGCCAGCCAATCAGAGTGCAGGGTTTTCCGCACTTTTTAAACCAATCATTTCTTACATTTTACAAGAACAGTTCAAACTAAACCAATGACTTTAAACCTGCATACATAACACCCCTCCCCACTAGGTTCAGTCCATACTCAAACCCCAGCCTATCTAATGGCCTTTTAAATAGGTGGGCTCTACGTACGCTGAGACCTACGGTTCAGATGTTTTAAGGTTCTCACTTTGTGAGGGAGGAAATGTGTCTGCTGACATTTCCTTACTAGGACTTGTAGTAATGGTAGAACCTGTTTGGTTACTACAACCTGGTCTCTCCTCCCAATCCATCTCCAACCCAATGTCAGCACCAAATCAGGTAATGATGTGCAATCTTCCATTTGTGAAAATGGTTGTTGGTATTGTGACAGGTTTTGGGATGGTTCCTGTCGTTAGCTCGCTACACATGGGGTTGATTCTGCTTGTTCATTACACTCATGATCCTCCCTCCCCCTAGAAGAGGCAGTAGGTATGGGAACCAGAGAGCAAAAGCATGCTCCTGAGGCAATCTGGATCTTAACTGATCAATGTGCCTGCTCCAGAGGACACCATCCTCCGTTTGTACCCTGTAAGACCTGGGGCCTGTGATTTGGGTTATCTCAGCAGGAATCCATAATGGTTCACCCATAAGGTTCTTAGCATAAACAGAATCACCCACAGTGAATGTGCTAATTTTGCTAGTGGAATCTAGTGGTGCATTGGGTGCGTAAGGGATGAAGGCGATCAAGGGGAGACCTGAGTTTCTACCCATCAACAACCTGCTGGGGACAAATTAGTTGAGGGGTTGGGAGTGATATGCTGAACACTGAGAAGTTTTTCAACTCTCTCAGTGATATCCCCTGACCCAATTGCTGAAGTTTTTCCTTGGTAAATCGTACCATACGCTCAGCCCGCCGTTAGCCAAAGGATGCCCAGGGGCTGTCAGGGCATGTCTGATACCCTGTTGTGCTAGATATGATTCAAAAAGGTTGGATGTAAATTGAGGGCCATTGTCAGAAACAAGCACATCAGGTAACCCGTGAGTTACAAAGCTTTTAAGCTGTTTGATGACAGCTTCAGTTGTGGTGGATGCCATAGGATAACCTCTAGCCATTTGGAATATGCATCAACTATAATAAGGAAAGTGTGCCTCTGGTAGGGCCAGCAAAATCAATGTGAATCCTGGACCATGGGCCCCTAGGACATTCCCATTCCTGTGGGGGTGAGAGGTGGGGCAGGCCTGACTACCTGACAGTTGGGACAAGATGCAACCCAGTTTTCAACCATTTTGTCAATACCTGGCCACCATACATAACTCCTGGCCAATCCCTTCATTCTGACAATACCTGGATGACCCTCATGTAACATTTCCAAAACCTCTTTTGCAGTTTTGTAGGAATAACCACCCTGTTACCCCACAAAATACATCCTCTTAATACAGATAATTCAGTTTGCCTGGATTTAAAAGGTTGGGAGTTGAGGTAGATCTTGAAGAGGCCAACCTTTCTTAATCCAGCCTATAACAGGAGCCAATAAAGTGTCTTTGGCAGTCTCTCTGGCAATTTCAGCAGCTGCAGTACTGGAAGCTTGGCAACAGTTTCTAGGAAAAGGTGTAAGTCTCAGGAGCAAAGTCCTCAGTGTGAGAAGGAAGGGCAGCGACTCAAAGCATCTGCATGCCCAATGTCTTTGCCAGGCCTGTGGATGAGTTTGTATGAATAAGCAGCAAGAAATTCAGTCCACCTCAGCATTCTTGGTGACAGGATAGTGGGCTTAGGTTTGTCTCCTGCCACAATGCCTAACAGAGGTTTGTGATCTGTGACAATGGTAAATGTTCTCCCATATAAATACTCATGGAATTTCTTGACAGCTGCAACAATTGCCAAGGCCCTTGTCCAGTTGGCTGTAGTTCCTCTCTGCTTTGGTCAAGGTGTGAGAGTAAAATGCAATAGGAGCTTCCTCCGGAAGCCTGTGGCTCAAACCCCCACTCCAAAAGGGGATGCATCACAAGTCAGTACAACAGGCAAATTCTCAGAGAACTGTATCAGTACAGCATCAGACGTGATTAGTCTTTTAATATTGTTAAATGCAGATTGTTCTTTTCTGCCCCAGACCCATGCAGACTTTTTGTCTAATAATCTGTGCAGTGGTTCTGCAATGGTTGCCTTCTGAGGTAGGAACATGTGATAAAAGTTAATGAGTCCAAGGAAGGCTTGCAAATCTGTTTTACATTTTGGTCTAGGGGCTTCTTTGATTGCCTGAACCTTGGCATCTGTGGGGTGGATACCATGCTTGTCAATCATATAGCCCAAGAACTCAACCTTGTCAGTTCTAAGAGTGCATTTTTCTTCCTTGACTTTTAACCCCGCTTTTTGAATCTGGTAAGGACTTCTGAGTGTCTCTTGTAACTGAGTGTCATTTTCAGCAGAGATTAACACATCATCAAAGTAAGGTACTACCCTGGCAGTCCTTGGAGCATCCTTTCCATAAGGCTTTGAAGATGCCTGGTGCCACGCTTACTCCAAACTGTAACCTTTTATTTGAAAGCACCTCTATGAGTCACAATGGTTTGGGCCTCTGCAGTGGCATCATCAACTGTTAATTGTTGATATGCCTGGGCCAGATCCAATTGGGCAAAACTGTCCCCTGCCAAGTGAATGTAGTAAATGATGCACCACTGGAACTGGATATACTCTGTTGAAGCACATGGTTCAATGTCCCCTTATAGTCTCCACAGATTCTACTGACCCATCAGTCTTGACTGTGTGTCCCACCGGCTCTAAAACTCCTTGAGCTATTAGTTTATCTAATTGTGCATCAATTTTTCCTTTAAGGCAAATGGGACCCTTCTGGGCTTTTAAGCGAATTGGTGGCACCTTGGGATCTAGATTGAAAGTGATAGGGGTCCCCATATACTTGCCCAACTGTCGCTGAAGACCTCTGGAAACTCAGACTTCAAGGCCTCCTCCCATTCAGTGTTGCTCACGTGATTGATGCCAGTCACCTCGATGCCTAGTGGATTGAACCACTCAAGTCCCAGCAAGCTTGGGTGATCCTTGTCCACGATGGTCAGGGGCAAGCTTGGTGTGGCCTTTGAACTTCACGTTGAATTCTCTTGTTCCAACTACTGGAATCTTGTTCCCTTGGTAGTCTTTAAGAGTCAGTGCTTGCTTTGAAATGCTTCTTCTGAATGTTTGGGAGTAGTTCAGAATAGTGTCCCATGACACCATAGATAAATATGAGCCTGAGTCCACTTCCATTTGGCAAGGCCTTCCTTCAATTAGTACCTTGACATGCACTTTTCTGTTATTGATAGAAGAAGAAGACCAATAGTTACTGTCTATGATTTTCTTCTTGCTTTCTGTGCCCCATTTTCTCACTGAGGTTGTTGGGCTTGAATTTTGTCAGGAAACTTCCTTCTGTTGGTGGAGTTCTGGATGATTTGCAGACTCTTGCTAGGTGTCTTTTTCACAACGGAGGCAGATGGTATCTAGGAATTCAGTGCGGGGTGGCTTCCCCACAACCTCTGCAGTAGAAAGGTCTTTCTTTTTCCGCTCCATTCAGTCAAATTCTTCCTCCACCTCACTACAGTCTGACTCAGAATCTATTTGCTCACAATGAGTTGTTGTGGACTTTTCCACATCAGGATGGCTTGTGGCCTTGTTAATTTTCTTCATGGCTGCTGCTGAGGACTTGGTAGCTTCTGCTGAAGAGGCCTCTTCTATTGCTTCCTTCAGCGTGATCTTAGGTCTTAGTAATAACTTGCTCTGAAGCACCTTGTCTTTAAGGCCCAGAACAAATCGATCGCACATGGCCTCTTCTAAATTGTTAAATTCACATTGTTAAATAATATTAATTGAGTTTGGCCTGGATCTTTAAACCTATATCTATTTCACAGAGTCATTCAATAAATTGCAATGCCAAGTTGTGTCAGATCAAAACAGATTTATTTATAACAGAAACAATCAATAAATATATTATTCTTAAATATCTACAGAGTCTTTTCTTCTTTCATTCCTTTTAAACAGTCCTTCAAGGAACTAGAAGTCACTGTGAGATATTCACAGTTCTTCCTCTCATAACCTCTTCTTAGATATAGCTAACCTCTTTAGAAAGTCCCTTTCTCTTTAGGTTATAGATCTTCTCTCAGATTTCTTTGCTATATCTTCTCATGCACAGACCTCAGTCTGTCAGATCCTAATATCTCCTCAGAGTCTTGGATCTTCTCAGTATCTCCAATCTCCTTAGAATCTCCTCATTTCTTTCTCTCTTTTTTTTTTCTCTCTTCTCACATTGAAAATGACAGTTGACAGCCCTTTTATACTTAGGGCCGTGTCCTACAGTATCACAGTGAGGTGTTCAATGCCACCCTGTCATTGGTAGGTTTGATCACTCCATCAAACTCTACTAATTTGTAAACTCCATAGTAACTCCAGAAAGTTCTACTTTCTAACACACATGCACCCCCAATGTCTCTTAAACTTGCACACGTCGCACGCCACTTTCCCTTGATCCCGACGGTAAAACTCGTGTCTCTTAATGAGGCAAGATACTTGTGGGGCGTAATGGGCTCTTAACAACTTTTCTAAGTCAGGCCATTCCATTACCTCCACGTCTGCAGCCATCAATGCTTCGCCATCTTGAAAACTGCCGACCGCAGTGCGCGACAAAGTCCGCCTCTTCCGCTCGAATGTCGGCAAGATCGCTTTCCTTCCAGATACATTTGGAAACGATCTGCATACATCTCCCAGTCTTCTGCTGTCGGATTGAACGGAGCTGGGGGTGTTCAGCGCAGCCATCTCTCTTCTTCTGTTCCACTTCTTCTTCAGGGAGATCCCACCTTTGTCGCCAGTGTTAAGTTTGCATGAAGAGACAGACGCGGAGTACTTCAAGCTCTTTGTTTATTAGTGACTACAGCTCAGAACGAACCCACTTTGGCTGGGCTGTGGCTGCTACTTATAGCCAGCAGCCGCAGTTGCCAGCCAATCAGAGTGCAGGGTTTTCCCACACTTTTTAAACCAATCATTTCTTTCATTTTACAAGAACAGTTAAAACTAAACCAATGACTTTAAACCTGCATACATAACAGAACACATCTGGAACATTTACATATCTACCAACAGGTAGAGCTTGGATTCTGCTGCCATGGTTGCCATCTTATGTCTTTGCTTTCTTTGGGTGCTGTGGTTTCTGAATTTCTCATACAGATTTGGTTGGCTGCCAGGGCACAGAATGCTTGTCTAAATGGGTCCTTAGTCTGATAGTATAAAGTTTTTCACAAACCTGAATTCAGATTAATTGTGTGCTTAACCAAACTTATTATTTGCTATTGGACTGTATACATTTTAAAAATTGGGCTCTTTTCATTTTAGTCTATGTAATTATTGCCAAGAATTTTTAAAAATGCTTGAAGAAAACAGTATGTGAGAGCTTCAGATGCACAGCATTAAGCTTTCAAGATGTTGGATTTCAACTCTTCACTATAGGCATGACTGAGTAGGAATGCTTGGAGTTATAATTTAGCAGCACATGTGAGACCAACAATTCCTCGCTTCAGAATTTTAAATGACATATTTCCTTTAACTATACATTAAAACCTTTCCGTTCGGTGGTTTGATGTGGAAAAAATTAGTTAGATTTAATTCTGTCTTCAAAAGGAAGGGAGGCCTTAAAATGCTTACTTTCAGATAAATACTGATGAAGATATGAAGGACAGGCTTTTAAACAAATATAATATAATGTTTCCCTTTAACTTTTGCAATTTTCTTATTTAACTGAGATAAATTAAATAGACTTATCAAAAAGAATTTAAAACCATTAGTAATTTAAGAAAGCCCTCTTGTAACTTCATAGAACAAATACATTAGGGTCCAGTGGAGAGACTACATTTGTTCAATTTTTCTATCCTGTTAAGTTTTTATTATATATGTGATTTTTACTGTACATATCTTTTACTTCAACATTACTTTTTCTTAGAAGCAGATTAATGCCCATTACATAGATGGATGGGAGATTGTGTATGGAGTGTAGCACTGCAACTCTGCACAAGTTACTTAATTTTTTTAAATAGAGAGAAAATACAAACATTAGCATGAACTTGGAATAAAAATATGAATGTGGGCTGCAATCTAACACATATTCACTTAAAAAATGAAAACTGCTGAGCTGAGATAAACTTCATTTAAAGAAATTTTCTTACATGTTAACTTAAACTGCTTCTACCCTACAAAAATACCTCACATGTAATTTTAAATGAACTGTTTGTCAATTTCAATGTATGCAAAAGATTAAAACAACAGCACTTCTACTTCTAACACTATTACTACTGTTGCTACTACTTCTATGGTGTTTTTAGCTCTCTCTTGTCTCTTCTTTTAAGTAAAACATTTACTTAAAATGTAAGTAAATGTAAGTAAATGGCACTCAGGCACTCAGGCATGAAAGCTGTAAACTAATCAAATTGCATTTCTTATCACTTGAATTTTTGTATTATTTTATAGGCATATTGCATAACATTGTCAATGTACTGATTCAACTATTAGACAACTAACTGATTAACTCATGGTCATTAGTCTATTCAACTGGTTATATGTTATGGGAAGAAACGAATAATTTCTGACATTACTTTTATTGAACAATTCTCCCTTCCTTCCTTCCTTCCTTCCTTCCTTCCTTCCTTCCTTCCTTCCTTCCTTCCTTCCTTCCTTCCTCCCTCCTCCCTCCCTCCCTCCCTCCCTCCCTTCTATCCTCCTCTCCCTCCCACCTCTACTGTTACTCTAGTCGGGACCAATAAATGCCATATACAAAAGATCTGGATGACCAATCTAGGAATAGAAATTTTAGTATTTTATATTTTTATTGCATCTAGTGGGCCTTCAGGGATTGCAGCACAGATCAGATATTTGGCATAGTAAAAATAGTCAAACAATTCATTAGAATATCAATATTATGAGGTTATATTTAAGATACATAAGCTAAAACTATTAAATTTTACAAATATAAAAATATAATGATAATATGTCTAAAACTTTGCATATTTGTATAACCACTGAAGATATTCCATCTGATTCATTTACAGATTAAACAAAATATAGGTGTGAGTGGTAAAGAAGTGCTGTAGTTCCCTTACTTCCTTGCTTATTAAAACTATTGAACAACCAAACCTGTCCACATTAAATCAATTTTCCATTTAAGATATAATTAACTCTTTGAAAGGAGGAAGAGGAAGAAGAGGAGAAAAGAAAAAGATAGCATGCCTTAGAATGTATGAAATGGTTTGCAAAATGAAATTTGCAAAGTAAGAATGACCAACTTTCTAGAAGTGTTAAAGCAAAATAATATGCTTTTGTATTTTAATTTACAGTGTACTTTTAGAAATTGATTCCTTGATCTTTTATGTCATTTTGGTGTCATATGAAATAAATGTTTCCCAAAGGGGGAAATCAATGTTTTGTTTTATAAAGCTGCTACAATTAAATTATATATCAACTTGATTATATACAGGGTGGGATTCAAATTTCTTAACAACCAGTTCTGTGGGCATGGCCTAATTTGTGAGTGTGGCTTGGTGGTTATGTGACTGGCTGGGCATGCTTGTATGTAAATATTGTAAATATTTATGTAAATATTTATTTATTTATTAAAAAAGAGCAACTTTTACCCAAAATCAGGCAAAGGACCCAAGATTGTTGGGGGCAATTAGCTGACTTTGTAAAAATGCCACTTGGGGGGAGCCAAAAAAGCCCTAGTAATAAGCAGGCATATACAATGGAATGAAGGCTATTGCTAAGTGCATTGGGTTGTGTCCCAAAAATTGTAAGCTGCCCTGAATCTTTGGAGAAAGGCGGCATATAAATGTAATTACAAAAAAAAAAAACAAAGCAGGCAGGCAGATTGAGTTTCTCACAGAATAACAGATTCACTTAGAGATCTATCTTTCTGCCATCTGCTACCTGAGTCTGCACTGAAAAATAGAAGCTTCAGTTCTAAGAAAGGTTCAGCTCTGCTTTTAGATTGGCTACAAAGCAAGAAAGTCAATGATTTCTTGATTTCTAGCTAATCTAAATCTTCTGGCACAGCAGAACAGCTGATGGTCAGGGAAAAAAAAGGAAAAATAGCAACTTAGCAGGCAAGTTTGATGGCGGGCATACCAGGTAAGGAGTGAGTGGGCAGGGAGGGGACGGGCAGGGCCAGCCAGTGGTGCACTTGCCGGTTCTCCGAACTGGGCAGAATCATACCAACTGGGTCTATAGAACTGGTCCGACCAGGTAGAATCCCACACCTGATTGTGTAGCATCTTAATGCACATATAATACAGAAAAATCCTTGATAATGTACTATCATAGTCATCAAATTGGTGTTCTCCAAGTTTCTATTGTAGAGTACAATAGTTTTATGCTTCAATCAGCATAATCAAATGGTAATGCATTCTGAGAATTATAAGCAGTGTACTAAGAAGAATTGGGTTGGCTATGTACTATGGGGAAATGCATGAAGGAATGCTTTGTTTATATATAAAAAGTAGCCTGTCAGGAAAAATATATAGATATTTATAGAAAAGAGTTCACTCATTCTCTATCTTTCTGAAGCATGAAGGAGTGTAATTAAAGACTGGATTTACTATTTCATATATCTTTGTATAAATTCATACTGTTTTTTTATCCTTTCTATGTAACTTTTGGATTAAAAAGAATATAACAACTGTCAAACAAATTGAAGTCAATTTATGCTTAACTACTGGAACTTTGTTTCCTTGGATAATGGCCAAATTACCAGTAGAGGGTACCTTGGCACAAATCTCCCAAGCTCCTTGTTGCTGCAAATATCTCCCCAAAAAACCCTTTTTAGAATGTGCTTGGAAAAATTATTTTAACTTCAGAATGCTAGGTAGCATTTTTATGCAATGGGTAATCATTGTAGATTTCCAACACCACTACATTCTGATGGTTGAATCCTTATTCATGCCTAAATTAGGAGTTTGTAGGATAATTTATTTTATTTTATTTTATTTTGTTTGTTTGTCAGACATGTACAAGATAACAAGTATAGGTATGAATGTAAACATGAACAAAGGAAATAAATACAGATAAATGGGACAGCAAGACAGGGATGATAGGCATACTGGTGCACTTATGCATGCCCCTTGTATAATACATTGTATAATAGATACAATCATTTTGCCCCTGATTTATGCTGAATTGTCCATACATAGTTGCCAATTATGATGTTTAATCAAAACTTTGGACTCATATGTGTAGAATTAAGACACAGACTTCAAAGAATAATTAGGACTGCAGAAAACAATTACTACCAACCTACCTTCAATCGAGGACCTGTATACTGCACAAGTCAAAAGAGGGCTGTGAAAATATTTACACACCCCTCACCTCCTGGACATAAACTGTTTCAACTCCTACCCTCAAAATGACGCTATAGAGCACTGCACACCAGAACAACTAGACACAAGAACAATTTTTCCTGAATGCCATCACTCTGCTAAACAAATAATTCCCTGAACAGTGTTCAACTATTTACAAAGTATGCATTACTATTACTATTAATCTTTTCATCACTTCTTATCACCCCTCCCCTCCCACTATGACTATATCTTGTCGCTTGCATCCTTACGATTTATATTGACTGTTTCCTAGTATGATTTGATTGCTTATTGAACCCTATGACTATTATTAAGTGTTGTAACTTATGATTCTTGATTCTTGACGAATGTCTCTTTTCTTTTATGAGAGCATATGCACCAAGAGAAATTCCTTGTGTATCCAATCACACTTGGCCAATAAAGAATTCTATTCTATTCTATTCTATTCTATTCTATTCTATTCTATTGTATTCTATTCTATCCTATCCTATTCTATTCTATTCTATTTGTTAGAATATGTGCAGAGTAACCCTTGTATAACAAGTATATGCACATGGAAACTTGTATGAGAACATTCATGAATAAATACAGCCACACAGAATTAAATCAAGTTGTGTTAATGTTTAATTGAAGAAATAGCACAATCCAATAAACAATCCATGTCATGTACATTTTTAACAGTCCAGAAATATCCAGTTATAAAGCCTTCTTACTGGTTTCACATCTTTTACAGCAGACAAATATCAAACCATAATACAACAGATAACCTTCGATATCAACAGAATATCAAAGCAAACAGTTAGTATCGATCCCTAGTCAGTCAGTATCAGTATCAAGAGAGATCAATAGTGAGAAAGAGAATTAAACTCCCTCTTATGGCAACTTGCAGTATACACAACCAACTAGAACATAGTATAATACATTGCAGTATTGTTCCTTAAAGCTACAAACATATATATTTGTGGTTTATATATTGTCAACCCAATTACATTGTGTACATAATACTATTCCTATTTGTAAGTCTCTTCTCTACTTCAACTGAGCCTTGCTTTTCAGAATACCTGATCATGATGACTGAACATTAGTCATGTGATATGCCTTTTCTACTCTTTAAAATTATATATAGAGAAAGGGATTAACTATTCTTATAATCTATTTTACTATCTTATATATCTGAAATTTATATAAAAATGTCTTATTGTTCTTTAATGTCTATGGAGATTCTTAGTCATCCAGGTTATAATTATCTCAAAGGTACTTTTTCAAAAGGCAACTGGACTTTTTCCTTGAAGATATTAGCTTCTCATCCAAGAAGCTTCTTCAGTCTCTCAATAAATTTTCCCCACAATAATTTGAATATTTTTAAAGTCTGAGAAAAAGAAGATAGGCTTATTTCTTGTTAAAAGAGGGAACGGTTTATTCTACAACCAAAAATTGTTTCCATATGGTCCAATGCTATACTGTGCCAATATAAAAAATAAAGGTTGTAAACATTAATTTATTTCTTTCATCCAAAAGCTTTTTCTAATCCATCCTCTTGGGGTAGGTAAAGTGAGGACCCAAGATTGTTGGGGGCAATAAGCTGACTTTGTGAAAATGCCGCTTAGTAATAAGCAGGCATATGCAATGGAAGGAAGGCTATTGCTGAGCGCATTGGGTTGTATCCCAAAAACTGTAAGCCGCCCTGAGTCTCCGGAGAAGGGCGGGATATAAATATGAATAAAAATAAAAAATAAATAAAAAAATAAAAATAAATAAGTCCACAAATTTATATATATATATTTCCATCCCTAATACAAACATTTTGAGAGTTCAAATGGTCATACAGGTGAAACTCAAAAAATTAGAATATCATGCAAAAGTTCATTTATTGAATAATAAATAATCACAATTATGACAAATCACAGCTTGAACTACCTTGCTTTGCATGTAATGAGCGTATCTCATATATTAGTTTTACCTTTTAAGTTGCATTACTGAAATAAATGAACTTTTGCACAATATTCTAATTTTTCGAGTTTCATCTGTACACATTAAAAAGTTGTCAAACTTGTTTTCAACTTTCTGCTGTTTAAAAATGGTATAGATTTGACCGACAAAAAGTTAGATATTTAGATGATATTAGTAATCTTGTCATAACATAAGAACACACTTTTAGACTGTTTTCTTGATTTCAATCATGTAAAACTCCTAGTGCATTCATAATTCCCACAATCATCTTAAATAATAATATTTTGTTCTAGGCTAGTTAATAAAAGAGGCAACATGGACCAAACTGCAACCCTATAGTGAGAAACTAAAATAATATACACACGTGAGATTTGCCACAAAATACTTTAGAGAACAGTATTTCTGTTCCATATTTTAATCTGCTAGCTGGGCTCTTTGCCAAGTTTATATATTATTTCTCCACTAAAAAGTAGCTATTATTGTATGGCCATTAAGCATGAGACAATTTTGGGCATCCACTCTAACCTTTTTAGAAAACCATGAGCCACTGATAACCATTAAATAGGTGTAGTTAAAGAGGTGCTAAGCTGAAGAAGACACCTTCGGCCATTACTTTAATGACACAGTAGCATTACATAGTTAATCCTAGGTATATTATAACTGGGTTTCTTTGAAAAAACTATATTAGTGGCCTACAAATTTCTTGATTGTATAGTCTTTCGTTGGAAAGCTCTTCCAAATACAGATATCAGTCACATATTACCTTTTCATATAATTATTTAACTACAATACATACAAATATCAATAACCTATTACTGCTACATTTAAGTCTTCTGTTATGAAGCTAGTGACATAGTATTAGCTATTTAACTCTATAGCTAGATCACAGTTTTACAAATTAGTTCACCACAACATGAATGAGAATATTTCTGATTTTTCACACTGCTGCTTTGCATCTAAATAAATTATGTTCCTTAAAATGAGAATAGGCAAATTTCTTTGTGGCTCACTTGCTGATTAGGTCACAATACAGCTTAATCTTCAAAACTTAGATTTGTATAACATCATTTCATACTTCATTTTTGAAAGTAGCATTTTCTCAAAGATTGTACACTTAATTACTAATTTAAAGAGATGGGAAAAGTTGGGATAGAGAAGCATAAATCAAAAAGAGTGGGAAAAAAGGGATGGATGAGGATACAGAAAACATCTCTGCTGTTGCATAACTAAATTGGGTAATTATGTTCTGCCAAGCACATCACTACTCTCTGGCTGAGACAATTAAAGAAATAGCTGATCAGTTCCAGGTATTGATTCTGCTAACATGTTTGTTCACGGTTGCTTCTGGTTTAATTAGCTCTTCCCACCCCCACCTCAACCCATTTCTTCTATCGCAGTCTGAGAACATACTTTTTAATCAGATCTTTTTACAGACAGTACTGTACACTAGCCATATTTTTGTATTAACAAACTCTAAACAACAGGTCCTTCTTTTATTCTTGGCAGTGACTAGGGATTCCTTAGAACAAATATGCTCTGTAAATTAGAGACTATGTGTCTGTGGGGGGTGGGAGTGGGGGAGGGTGCACATGTGTGTCCATGTGTGTGGCATTTTCTATAAAGAAAAGCTTTCTGGAAGAAACATTTCAGCTTTTTGAAAAATTTGTAGTTGGCTATTTCATAGCAATGAAGTCAATATGGGTAAATAGTGTATGAAATCAATATGGGTAAATAGTGTATAAAAGCTTTAAAAATAAATTCAATAGCCCTAAAATAAAAGCAAAGCAATATACTAGAAAAAAAAACAAGAATAAAAGGAGCATGATAAAAATGCAAAACCAAAGCCGAGTCAATAAGACAGCACCCAAATACTATCCAAAATATTTCAGGTCAAAATATGGGTCTTAATATCATCCAAGAACATCCATCTAAAATCAGAATTGTAATTACAAAAGAGATGGGATTTGCGTATTTAATTTCAGTGTGTCCCATTTTCATTACACAAAGCCACATATATTATTTTGACTCTGCATGCATTCTAAAATACTTTTACCAAAGCTTTGAGTAGGAGAATGGCTATTCTGCTCATAGACGCTAGAATTTATTTCTGACCCAAACTGTACTGAAATTACAGTAGATTCGTAAATAGCTTTCTCTTTCAAGTGGTTTCACCTTAATCTTTTACCCTTACTAATCAACACATATCTGTAACTTCAGTTCCTAAGTTAGGGAAAGTTGGATTGAATTTTATCACAGTCCTCCCCTGGTACACACAGCTTTCCTTCATTTAAAGACAAATTCATCCTGTTTTAGGTAAAACCTTGTACAAATGATGTCTGTGCACATTTGGTTTCCTAGCCAAATGTGGAAGTGGCTATACATTTGATTGATGGCATTTCTATGACATTTCCGGGAGCTCGTCTTCAAAACTAGGTGTGAGGAGATGAATTTTTACCAAACTTAAAAACTGATGAGAAACAGAGGAAACCTTTGAACATGAAGTTGCAAATTCTTTAACATAAAAAGTTATTGCAAAGTGGGAGCTAAGTAGGAGGGAGATGGGAGCTATTGTACAATAATTTTGAATTTTCATTATTTATTTCATTATTTTTATTGGCAAAACTAAACTATGCTGATTAAAAAAAGTCAATCTCATATCTAGATGATTTGATTACTATATTACATGGAGCAATTAATCAAGTCCTAAGCATATTGAAATGAATTCATCACAAACAATTTAGACTTAATCTGTAATTGTTCCATGTTCTTGTTCAAAAAATTATGGGGCAAAAAAGAAGCCACTTTGTTAAAAGTCAAAAGTTAGATTTTCCGGCAAAAAAGAATGATTCTGTAATTTCATTGAGTTTTCAAATGTTAAGTTGGACAACATTATTTGTTGTCTCAGTGGCACAGTGGTTAGAGTGCATTATTGCAAGCTACTTCTGCTGCAGCCAGCTGACTGCAGTTTGGCAGATCGAATATTACCAGGCTCAAGGTTGACTCAGCCTTCCATCCTTCCGAGGTGGGTAAAATGAGGACCCAAATTGTTGGGGGCAATAAGCTGATTCTGTAAACCACTTAGAGAGGGATGTAAAGCACTATAAAGTGGTATATAAGTCTAAGTGCTATTGCTATTGCTATTTATATTATTTCTCTTTCACTATCCTTTTACAATTACTGAGGTTGCATCAAATGGTAGTTTAAGATGCATAATGTTTATTTATTTATTTGTGCTATATAAATCAAATACTCATGGTACCTAACATTAATAATTTTTAAAAAGTCCAAATCCAAAATCCAAAAGCAAAGGTCATCTGCCATGTCTAGAAGCCATAGCTTCTACAACCCAAAATATGGACCGGATATGTATACGACACCTTCACCATAATAAAAAGGGACCAATTAAACAAAACCTACAGAACCATCAATAACATTTACAAAGGAATCCAAATTTACCATGGAAGAAAGAAAAGAAAGAAGAATAAGAAACTAAGAAAAGAACTCACTACCCTTCCTGCACATCTTGATCACCAGAGACCACAATGCTGGTCTCTGCTGATCCACCTCATGCCCCACTACTAAAGCAACAGCCCAACCTCTTACAAAGGAAGCTCCATAAGAACTTCATTTAGATGAGCCCAAACTCACTGGAACAAGCTAGAACAGCAGGAAAAGGAAACAGAGCATCTATACAACATATTCCAACAAAATGGATATCCACACAACTTTATCAGAAAGTGCCTGACTACTCAACTCAATACAGCACAACCAACACAAACCCTAAAAAGAATAGCACAGCCATACATCAAGAATATCTCAAAAACCACCAACATACTACAACCACATCAGTGTAAACATAAGCTAATTAAAGGCTTCAAACCATCCTAAACAAACTAAAAGACCCAGTACTCAAAAGAAAAAAACAGAAATCATCCACCACAAACGTGTCAAACTTGCAGTTCACGGACCAGATGCATTGTGCACTGGCCATCCCCATGCCCGGCTTAGTGAAGGAGGGAAAAGTTGTGATACATCACATGATGATGCTGTGATGATGCAAATTTGACACCCCTGATCTACAACATACAGTGTAATGACTGGAATAACCATTACATAGAACAAAGAGACAGAAGACTGGCAGAACGCATTGACAAACACCAACTAGCTGTCAGAAGATATGATGAAAACTCTTTAATCACAACTTATGGACAGACTTAACCATCATTTCAATTGAGAAAAGGTGACCATCCTAAACCAAGCCAAGTCCAAAAATCCTAGGAAATGTCTAGAAGCCCAGCACTCTGACAAATTAACCATCAAAAGGCCCAGGGAAATAAACAATATCTATATATTATGCCTTATAGTCCTGGGGGACTTCAATCTGCCCTCCCTGGGGGGGACGTCGGGTTTGGCCCAGGAATTCATGGCTTCTATGGAAGCCATAGGCCTGACCCAATTGATTCAAGGCCCGACTCAATGAGGGGGGGAACACTCTTGTCCTAGTTTTTGTCTCTGAACAGTGGCGTAGTGACAGAGGGCAAGCCACTTTTACGGCGCTGCCCGTTCCATGGTCTGATCACTATCTCCTACGGCTGGTCTTCCAACAGGCCGCCCCCCACTGCTGGGATGAAGAGCCACTTAGATGGTTCCACCCCAGACGCCTGATGGACCCTGAGAGGTTCCAGGCGGAACTGGGGTCTTTTCCCTCTTCCCTTGCCCACAGCTCTGCTGAGGATCTGGCGGCCGCTTGGCAACAGGCTGCGTTGGATGCCCTCGACAGGGTTGTCCCCATGCATCCCCTCACACGCTGTGGATCCCAGATGGCTCCTTGGTATACCGAGGAGCTCCGGGAGATGAAGCGTCGTTGGAGGGGTTTAGAGAGCAAGTGGAGGTCCACCCGCTCCCAATCCGATCGAGCCCAGCTAAGAGCCCATATTAGGACTTACCTGGTAGCTATGAGAGTGGTGAGAAGGTCTTATCTCTCCGCCCTCATAGCGTCCACCAATAACCGCCCAGCCGCCCTGTTTTGGGCTACCCACTCTCTCCTTCATACAGAGGGAGGGGCGGACCCTTTGCGGGGAAGGGCTGAGGAATTTGGTCAATATCTGTCAGATAAGATCGCCTGGATTCAAAGCGGATTGTCCTCTGATTTGCAGTGGTCTGAGGAATGGGATACAAGCAGTCTGGCCAGTGTGATCTGGGATGAGTTCGATCCTGTTTCCAAGGATGAAGTGGACAGGACTATGTGGCGGCTGAGTTCCACCACATGTTTGTTGGACCCGTGTCCCTCCTGGGTGGCTTATGCCGCCAGGGAGGCCACCTGCGGTTGGCTCCAGGCAGTTGTCAACGCTTCGTTAAGAGAGGGTGTTTTTCCTTCCGCCTTGAAGGAGGCGGTGGTGAGACCCCTCCTGAAGAAGCCTCCCCTGGACCCGACCGTGTTAGACAACTTCCGTCCAGTCTCCAACCTCGCTTTTGGCTAAGGTTGTTGAGAGTGTGGTGGCCCAGCAGTTTCCACTTTTCCTGGATGAAGTGGACTACCTGGATCCGTATCAATTGGGCTTCCGACCCGGTTACAGCACAGAGACGGCATTGGTCGCGCTGATGGATGATCTCTGGAGGGCTCGGGACAGGGGTTTTTCCTCTGTCCTGGTCCTATTAGATTCTCAGCGGCTGATACCATTGACCATGGTATCCTTTTGCATGCCTCGGGGTTGGGAGTGGGGGGCACTGTTCTTCAGTGGTTCACCTCCTACCTCTCAGGGTGGTCGCAATCGGTGTTGGCGGGGGGGCTGAGGTTGACCCTGAGGGTGCTCTCTTGTGGGGTCCCTCAGGGGTCAGTCCTCTCCCCTCTTCTATTTAACATCTACATGAAGCCGCTTGGTGAGATCATCCGTGGTTTTGGGGTGAGATTCCATCAGTATGCAGATGACACCCAGCTGTACATCTCCACCCCGAACCAGATCAGTGATGCCCTCTCCCTGATGACCCGGTGTTTGGATGCGGTACGGATTTGGATGAGCGGGAACATGCTTCGACTCAACCCGGCCAAGACTGAGTGGCTGTGCATACTGGCATCTTGGCCCAGTCAGGAATATCCATCTTTGGCCATAGGGGGAGAGGTGTTGCCCCCTGTGGGATAGGGCGTGGAATCTGGGGGTCCTCCTGGATGTACGGCTCCGGTTGGAGGAGCAGGTGGGGGCCGTGCCAGGGGGGCCTTTGCCCAGCTCCGCCTTGTTTGTCAGTCAGCCCATTTCTGGACCGAGATGCCCTGCAAGACAGTCACTCACGCCCTTGTTATCTCTAGACTCGACTACTGCAACGCTCTCTATTTGGGACTGCCCTTGCATACCATCCGGAGATTGCAGCTGGTGCAAAATGCGACGGCGCGCGTGGTGATGGGAGTTTCCCGATTCTCCCATGTTACCCCCCTCCTGCGCTGCCTGCATTGGTTACCGGTTGCACTCCGGGTGAGATTCAAGGTTTTGGTTTTAACATACAAAGTCCTTCACGACATGGGTCCTCAATATTTGAGGGAGCGTCTTCTGTCGATATCAAGTGCCAGCCGCCCTGTGCGAGCACATAGGCAAGGACTCCTCGGGGTCCCGTTGGCAAGCCAATGTCGACTGGCAGTCCCCCGGCGACAAGCCTATTCTGTCGCGGCCCCTGACCTCTGGAACCAACTGCCCTTGGGGCTCCGCCTGGCCCCTGACCTCTGCACCTTCCGCCATGATTTGAAGACCTGGTTGTTTGACCCATCCGGGCTGTGACCCCTCCTTGGGGGGGATGGGTTTCTTAATTATTTTAACTATTGTAAATTTTAGTTTTTGTAATTTTTGGGCTTGTAAATCTGGTTTAATCTCTTTTTAAGTATTTATTGTTACTGTTTTTAGTTCTGAGCTGCCCCGAGTCTTCGGAGATGGGGTGGCATAAAAGTTAAATAAATAAATAAATAAATAAATAAATAAATAAATAAGATAATTAACCTGTCAAAAAAGGGAACAAAAAGACCAAACACCTCCTCACAACAATCAGCACTGAACTGAGCATATGTTAACTCCAATATTAACATCAGACCAAAAATTAAATATACATATCCCAATCAAGGTACTGCTGAACAAGCTAACAGTGAACAGTTTAACCAAAGAACCTCTAAGACCAGCTGTACCAACACTGACAGTGCATTCCACTAGAATATAAACTGAGAGCAAATCCCACTCCTTACTAGCATGGATGATGAAAATAAACACAAACACACATCCTTTGAAATTCTTTGCTGCCAACATAATGGAAGGGGGGTGGAGGAGTTGAAAAGTTCAAGGTTATTCTGTATGTCGTAGTAAGAAATTCCAGTTGCAGTTAATTGGTTCTCATGATTTATGAAGTGTAGAAGTGGGAGGAGAAAAAGGTGGATTCTGTGTAGTGTGCGAAAATACTTTTACTTTGGGAAATTGCCTTAGACATACCAGATCTGTTCCTAATAAATCAATTGGAGACATTATGTCTAGGAGTGATTGATATCATGGATACTTTCTGGATGCCTTACATTTATTTCCCAAAGTCTACTTTTATTTTTTGAAGGGGCTTGGCTGATACCCCAGAGGTTTTTTCCCAGAGATGGAAAAATATCAACAATCAGCCAAAGTTGGGGAAGAAGCATGTGAGGGCCCTCCCTCTGGAGCATTAACTGGATCTGGCAGCCCTTGTTTGGAGGAGATGATGGATGCTTTCAAAATGGCAGTAGAAGAAAAAGATTTGGAAGCTATACCGAAGCGTTTCAACTCAAGAAGTTGTTATAACCCAGATGTAACCCAGCTGTCTGAAGAGAAATCTTTCTCTAGCCCCAGGCATATTGCTATTCTGTCAGATTGGAGGGAAGAGAGACAATTGGGGTCAGAAATCTCTCAAGAAGACAAACCCAAGATTTATCCTGGGAGTCCATCGGAGGCAGATTTACATCAACAGTTCCAGAATCTAAAGGTGACAGGCTTGGTCTCACAGTCTGTTTGGATGGGTGGAAGCTTGAGACCACCCATGTTCACTTACCCAAGTATCGTGAGGGACGAGAAGACTATACAGATGCCAGTTGGAGGAGCCCAGCAAGAAGCATCAACTGACAGAGGTATGTTGCAGCCTCTGAGGCAATCCCCTCATTTCCAAAAGGAATTTTGCCCCCTACAGAGAGTATCCCTCCAGGGTGGGGATTTTATCCAGGCCAGGGGTGGATTCAGTGCCAATGGCAGCCAGCACCAACACAGCCCTGGTCTGAAGGGGGGTTGCCCAGACAACAGACAGCAGCCACGTCCCCTCCACACGACCAGGGAACCAGGCCACACCCATCTTCCTCCTGGCAACCACAAATGCAACCCCAACCTGCAGCGAGGCCACAGGGACCCCTATTCCAGAGAGGCACCACCCAGCCAGGCTTCAGGGGGCCTACCCAGCCTACGTACGCCACCCGGCCGGTTCCTTTCATTCCAGTTCAACCTGCAGGAGCCTGGCAGGTGCCACCTCCCCAACCACAACCCAGGCCGGAACAAATACCCTTTAAGGCCGTATTTGATGGCCACCATGAACATTTCAATTTCTTCCTCACTCGAATCCGATCCCATATAGAACAATTTGGAAATCAATACACTACAGAGCGCAATTTGGTTATGGCCATAAGAGATGGGATGAATGAAGGGGATGCTTCAGACTGGGTAGCCCAGCTACACAATGAACAAGCCCCCAAATTACATGATGTAAACAGATTTATTTGATTATTAAGACTCAGATTTGAAAGTCCAGACAGGGTAGCAGAGCATGAAGAGAAGTTAATGGAAATGAGGCAAGGCAAGCGACCCTTGTCAGAATTTATTTGGGACTTTAGAAGGGTTGCAAGCCACCTATGGATTGGCCTGAAAGAATGACTTTACACTACTTTAAAAATGCCATTGATCCAAAAGTAAAGAAGGCCTGTGAAATTAGGGGAATCCCAGAGACCTTACAATCGTGGTATGCCGCCTCCCTCAACTTAGATTTCAGCATCAACCCACACAGGAAACCCCTCCCAGCGGCCCCACCTAAGACAATTGTGGCTAGGAGACCGCTGACTGGACCAGCTGAAACTGCTCGTACCCGACCCACCAGGGGGCTGAAATGTTACCACTGTGGCCAAGCTGGCCATAGAGCAGTAGACTGTCTGACCCATGTTCCTGTACCAGAAGCACCGCAGTCGAAGTCTAATCCACCTGTTAGAGGTTGGAAGAATCAAGGAAGACCTCCAGGCATTGGTGGGTTCGCCAAACACAGTTGGGAAAGCCCCCTCTGCACAGATGGGAGCAATGGACCAACAGACTGGCACCATGTCCCCGAGAACCTGACCTGCGAAGACAACCCAATGGTGAGTGATCCTGTCATACCTTTTACAGTCAAGGTCACGTTAGTGGTACCAAACATGGGGGAGGCTGGGGAGTTAGAAGCTGTCATTGATACTGGGTGTTCTAGATGTCTTATTGGACTCCTTATCATTGAACAATTGGGCCTAAAGACTAACCCGCTAAAATGCCCAATTAGATTTGAGCAAGTGGATGGAACTTTAATTGGGGGGACCCCAGCCACCCAAATGACAGAATTGATCAAGATGGAATTAGGGCCCCATCACGAACTCATACACTTCATAGTGGCTCCCAAGATGTCAGAATCAATCATACTGGGACTTGTTTTGCTAGACAAATGGGCCCCGATGATCAAATGGGAGGATGGATTCAGAAAAATCTTCATTGCACCGGGCCCATTGCCCCCTCTTCCACCCACTACAAAACTACCAGTCAGCTTGAACCCAGAGCCTAAGTCAGCATCCATAGCATCCCACCTTCTCCCACATAACCCCCAGGTACCTGACCAATACAAAGACTTGGCTGAAGCATTCAGTGAAGAAGACTGTAGTGTTTTACCTCACCATCGAGCCACTGATTGTGCCATAGAATTAGAACCCAGGGGCAAAATTACCAAAACCAAAGATGTATTCAATGACGCCTGCTGAAATGACTGAATTAAGGAAATACATCGACAGCAATTTGGAACGAGGGTTTATTGAGCCTGCCAAATCAAGATTAGCTGCCCCCATGTTGTTCAAGGAGAAGAAAGATGGCTGGTTGAGAATGTGTGTTGACTTTAGAGGTGTGAACACTGTATGCATCAAAAACATGTATCCTTTCCCCCTTATGAAGGACTTATTGAACCACCTGTTGAAGGGCAAGGTATTCACCAAGCTAGATCTCAGGGAAGCTTACTCCTGCTCCACACCAAAGAGGGAGATGAGTGGAAAACAGCTTTTAACTGCCCTCTGGGTAGCTTCCAATTCAAAGTCATGCCTTTTGGACTTCAGGGGGCTCCTGCAGTGTTCATGCAGCTCATCAATGAGGTGCTACACCCGCACCCTTACCAGGGGGTCCTCATATATCTGGGTGACATCCTTATCTTCAGCGAAACCATGGAAGAACATATTCAATTGGTCGACAAGTCCTATAAAAACTTCTATCCACCAAATTATATGTGAAACTATCAAAATGAGAATTCCATAAAGAGTCACTGGACTATTTAGGCTACCAAATATCCAACCAGGGGATTGAAATGGACCCCAGAAAGGTGAAAGCGGTGCTGACTGGCAACCCCCCAGAACCCAAAAGCAACTTCAAAGTTTCTTGCAGTTTGCCAACTTGTATAGACAATTTATTCCATCATTTGCTGAAGTTGCCCTCCTGTTAACAGAGCTGTTAAAAATGGGCCCGTCACCCACCAAACCGAAGCCGAGTCAACTCCTGGCTTGGACTATGGACTATCAGAAAGCTTTCGAGACCTTAAAATGCCTCTTCGCAGCTGAGCCCATCCTCCAACACCCAGCCGCAACCAAGCCATTTATTGTCCAAATGGATGCAAGTGATGTAGCGGTGGCAGCCATTTTGCTGCAAAAAGACTCTCAAGGCTGACTGATGCCTTGTGCTTATGTGTCCAAAAAACTGACAGACACAGAGCAAAGGTGGGCGGTCTGGGAGAAAGAAGAATTCAAAGTACGATGGGCTTTATTGACTTGGAGGCATTTCTTAGAAGAAGTGCCAGAGGTCTTTAAGGTATGGACTGATCATAAGAACCTCGAGGCTCTAAAGACCCCTAGGAGATTATCACCCAAAGAAGTCCACTGGGCCCAATAGTTCAAGTGATTCAACTTCAACATTAAGTATATCCCCGGAGGGAAAAATGTACTGGCCGACGCTCTGTCCAGAAAACCTCAGTTTGACAGCCACCGAGAGGAAATAATACAAGATTTAATTTCAGAAGCTCAATTGGCAGGCCAAGTGACCACTTGAGCCCAAGCCAACTGCAACCCCAAATGCCTGGAAGGTAAGCTGACTGCAGAACTGAAAATGGCCCTATTGACCGATCCTTGGTTCCTGGACCATCAAACGGAGTTGACAATGAATGATGGACTAGCTTGGAAAGGAACTAAGCTTTATGTACCCACAACCCTAAGATTATTGGTACTAAAGCGTAGCCACGACTCATGGCTGGGAGGCCACTTTGGATTCCTAAAAACCCTACACTTATTGCGAAGACAGTTCTGGTGGCCAAAAATGAAACCTGATGTTGTGGACTATGTAAAAAGTTGTTCAATTTGTGCCACAATTAAACATAGAACTGGAAAAACCCCTGGCCTCCTGCAACAAGTTGCTGAACCAACCCAACCTTGGGAAGAGATCACTATGGACTTTATTGTTGAATTACCTAAGAGTGAAGGGAATACGATTATCTGGACTATAATTGACTTATTTTCTAAACAGGCCCATTTTATAGCCTGCAAAGGACTTCCACCTGTGAAAAAACTTGCAAAGCTGTTTGTGAAACATATCTATAGACTACATGGAATACCTCGTAGAATAATATCAGACAGAGGGGTATAATTTACTGCAAAATTTTGAAGGGAATTCCTGAAATCCATTGGTTCCTCTCAAGGATTATCCTCAGCTTTCCATCCTGCTTGTAACAGAGCAGCGGAGAGGGCTAACACCATGATTGAACAGTACATTAGATGCTATGTAAATTATCAACAAGAAAATTGGGCTGAGTTATTACCTTTTGCAGAGGTTGCTTACAATAATGCATTACATAGTAGGATGGGATTGACTCCATTCCAAATCAACACTGGAAAGGATTTTGTCCTGATGTCATTGTTACCTAGACAACCTCCCACATCCATGTCCCTAACAGAATGGATGAATTCTTTATTTATTTATTTATTTATTTTTTTATTTTTTTATTTATTTATTTATTTATTTATTTATTTATTCGACTTATATGCCACCCCCCCTCCGAAAGGACTCGGGGCGGCTCACAGCTAAAATACAACAATAACAATAAATTACCTAAAAACATATTAAACAAATTATAAGCCAAATTGGAATTAAAACCCCAAAGTTAAAATAAACAAACCCCAAAGAGTCAGCACAGCCCGGATTGTAGAAACAGCCAGGTTTTTAAGTTGTGGCGGAAGGTGCGGAGATTGGGAGCCAACCGGAGCTCCGGCGGAAGAAGATTCCATAAAGTGGGGGCCGCCACAGAGTAGGCCCTCCCCTGGATCACTGCCAAGCGACATTGAGTCGTGGACGGCACCCCGAGGAGATCTCGTCTGTGCGCCCGTACAGGGCGGTTGGTATTTGATGCTGGGAGGAGTCGTTCTCGTAAGTATCCTGGACCCATGCCATGTAGGACTTTGAATGTTAACACCAAAACCTTGAATCTCACCCAGAGGGCAACCGGAAGCCAATGCGGGCCGCGCAGGAGGGGTGTAACATGGGAGTATCGGGAAGCTCCTATCACTACCCACGCGGCTGCATTCTGCACCATCTGAAGCCTCTGAGTGGTATGCAAGGGCAGTCCTAAATAAAGAGCGTTACAGTAGTCGAGTCGGGAGACAACGAGAGCCTGAGTGATCATGCGCAGGGCATCTCGGTCCAGATATGGGCGCAACTGGCGAACCAGCCGGACCTGGGCAAAGGCCTCCCTGGCCACGGCTCCCACCTGCTCCTCCAACTTGAGCCGTGAGTCCAGGATGACCCCCAGATTCCGTGCCCTGTCCATGGGGGGTAACACCTCCTCCCCCATGACCAAAAATGGAACCTCCGAACTGGACCAAGATGTCGGTATGCACAACCACTCTGTCTTGGCTGGGTTGAGTCGAAGCATGTTCCTTGGTTCCTGGACCATCAAACAGAGTTGAAGCATTATAGAAAGGGTGGGAAGATACAAAAAAAGCTTTGAGCGAAGCTGCAAAAAATTATAAAAAACAAGTGGATAAACATAGATCCCTTCAACCGCCTTTTAAAGTAGGAGACAAAGTATATTTGTCAACCAAGTATCAGGTTCAAACTGCCCAGTAAAAACTTGGGTCCAAAATTCTTGGATCCATTCCCAATTTCAAAGATAATCCATCTGGTCACTGTCCAATTAAGTTTTCCTCGACTATCGGGGAAATTCATCCAGTGTTCCATTGTACTTTACTAAAATCAGCTACTACATCAATGATAAGACCCCTGCCAATTGCTTCCCCTAAACTGTTAATGGTACAGGGAGAAACACATTATGAAATTAAAAAAAATTCTTAATTCTAGATTACACTGTGGCCGGTTGCAATATTTGGTCTTATGGAAAGGATACCCCCCTCAGATGCTAGTTGGGTGAAGAGTTGGCATGTTCATGCTGATCAATTGGTTAACCAATTCCATGAGTACTTGAGGTTAATTCTCCCTAGTAAGAAGTTGGGGCTAAAGTTCATGGACCTTTCTCCATAGTAGAGGTCATCAACCCAGTCTGAACTGAACTGAAGTTGCCCTGACTGTTAGGGAAAATACACCCGGTATTCCATAGTAGCCTCTTAAAACCTGTGGTGGGATCGACCCTGAGGCAACCATCTTGTGAACCTCCAGACCCCGTGGTCATAGGGGGCCAAACCCATTATGAGGTGTAGCGAATCCTTGATTCGAGGTGGCACAGAAGACAACTCCAATATCTAATCAAGTGGAAGGGCTACCCTTTATCAGAGGCGTCTTGAATAAAGAGTAGGAAAGTCCAAGCTGATCACCTTGTGATGAGGTTCCATGCAGAAAACCCAACCAAACCTGGGTTTTTTTCCCCCAACCCTAAGTTCTATACTTATAATAAATTTGTTTTCTTTTTGTGTTGTACAGGTCACCTTCAGGAAGTGATGGGAGCTGAATGTCAACTAAAAAGATACCCCTTTGGTCTTTTTAGCTGCCAGAAAAAGGGAATGGGGTAAAACAAGGCATTCTTGAAATGCCTAGATAATCACCCCGGCAGCCCAAAGTTGTTGGAGCATAAGAAGGTTATTGGAGAGCATGATGGATGACTCTTGGAAATGGATGTGTCCCATTGGAGAAGTCACATCCAGGGGGAGGGGGGAAGACCAGGTTCAAGGAGAAATGTATAATGTAATTTAGTATCAGCTGCATCCAGCTTATGCCTACATGGCCACTCCTAATAAATCAATTTACTTTTCTCTGAAATGCGGCTAGAGACTTTTGATTTGAATGAGGCTGAATTTGTTGGAGCCCTGACACTCAGACAGCCGAGAGTAGCCATACAGTGAAATGGGTAGTAAATAAATTTGACAGATAAATAAATATAAATGCTGGTGATGTTGTACTTTCAGATGAATCCTTAATATTGTTAATGCAATACAGGTAATCCTTGATTTATAACCATTCTTTTAGCATCTGTTCAGAGTTACAAGAGTACTGAAAAAAGTGACCCAAAACTGGTCTGAAGATTTATAAATGTTAACTGAAGCTGAACAAATCAAATTTGTTCCATTAATGGATGCATAGTATTAGCTGTGAAAAATGAACATTTCGATAGAACACAATATTTATCCCAAATTTTATGCTTAGAGAAAAATTGGTATAAGTTATTTTATCATTGGTATAGTACTCCAGTTCCAATCATTAAAAAAGATGATTCATTTTCTGAAAATAGTTAAAGATGTAATAAGCAGGTTGGATCATTCTTTTATGTCTGATAGCAAAGTTGTAAAGGACAACAGTTCTGGAAAGTGCTTCATATCAGAATGAAATTAATTTTAAAAGTTCAATTCCCATTTCAGCATTCAACATTCCCTTGCTGGTCTATGACTGAAATGAAGATTTGATTGACATATTTTCTCAAAGTATACTGAATTAGTTTCTACCTGTTAATTGCTGTAAGAATATTTATACTTTTTATCAGAAAAGTTATTTATCTCCCACATTGGAAAAATGGTTAACTAAGCTGTAGGCATGTGCTTTGCTATCTAGAATAGTTTCATAGCTTAAAATTAAATTTGATAATTTTAAAACTGGAAATCATTAATAGATTACACATTAACAGATGGATTTGTACCATATGTTGGTATCTGTACTTATATTTTACAGGATTGAAATACTGGCTGGAGAATTCTGGAAGTTAAAATCCACATATCTTAAAGTTGCCAAGGTTGAGAAATATGGCTTTATTGATTAGTAGAGAGGTCTGAAGTATTTCTTCCATGTTGCATCATGGCCATGTTTATCCCATTATGAGCAGCTGACTGTACATAATTATGATTGCTCATTTTAATTTGTACTCTTTTTTTTCTTTCTGAAATGAAATTGTGCTTCTTACCATCAAGGCTTATGCCTGTAAGCTGCTTCCCTGTCATCATAATAATACTGCTACTTAATTGAGGATTAAAAATAGGTCACAATTAAAAACCTGGATGTTTTTCCAGATAAATACATATACATATCTATCGAAATCTTGATCTCTATTCCAATTTACTGTATAGGTAAACTTAATACTACAAGCATTAATAGTACATGGCAGTGGTGGGATTCAACATTTTTTACTACCTTTTCTGTGGGCATGGCTTGGTGGGCATAGCAGGGTAAGGATACTGTAAAATCTCCATTCCCACCCCACTCCTGGGAGAAGATTACTGCAAAATCCCATTCCCTCCCCACCCCGCTAACCTGCTTTCCAGCTCCATTCTCCTGTGCAGAGCAACAAAAGAAGACCCAGCTGATCAGCTGGGACTTGGGAGGCAGAGAATAGATGAGGGCGGGCCCAGTCAGAAGTGGTATTTGCCAGTTCTCCAAACTACTCAAAATTTCTACCACCAGTTCTCCAAAACTGGTCAGAACCTGCAGAATACTACCTCTGGTACATGGTGATTTAAGGGGATTGTTATTGTAAAAGGTGGACACCATAACAGAAATGCCATGTTCCCAGGAATGAGTGTTGAATATTGATATTCTCAATCAATACTGTTTGATAGACCTGAAACATATTGAGTCTGCTAAATCTAGCCAGACAGGCAGAAACCATGGTAAAGAGGTTGTTTCTCAGACAACCTGTCCCTATATTACAAAGGCCTTACTGAATACCAGAATTCATGGTGATTAGCAGCAGTTTGATTTGCATCTGAAAACTCACCAGGAACCAGAACTGTTTACAGAGTACTGGTGTCACATGGGATTATTGTTGCTTTCATGGCTCTACTATCAGCTCTGTGTTAGCATCAAGTTGATAAATGTAGAAAAATAATATGAAAAAGGATACAAAAATGGATGAAAAAAATCAGGACAGATTCTACACATGCAAAAACATTCTTACATGAAAATAGCAATGGATTATTCTGTGTTGAATAAAGAAGCTATCTTGGGTACAATTTCAGACTATACTCACTTTTGCATAAATAAATAGCTGATTCTGGTTGAAATAATGATCTGTATCCTAAGATGGAATCTTAAGAATAAGCTATTATATAACATTTTTTCAGAAGTTTATAGAAGCTAGCTCTCAAACAATTATTCTGAACATTTTAATTTGCAATAAGTTCAATAAGTGATGAATTCTACTGTATATCTGTGCTTTTAAATACAACAAATGTAAATAAGCAGGGTAAGTAGAGTTAATTTAAGGTTGGCTGAAAAACCATAAGGAGTAATTGTTATCTTGTTTATTAAAGAAAATTAGCAGAAACTGACTATTTTTTAACTGTTGGGTATATAGCAGTGTATTGAAGCTGCTTCCTATTCAAAACCTTTGACCAATTTTGAAACCATACCCAGATTTGAAAGGCTGGGAACTCTCATTTTCCTTGAAGATTTAATAAAGCTAAATGTTCTAATCATCATGAAAAAAGTAATGAGATGAAGATAATAGAGTAGGAATATGCACATGGTGTCAAGAATTTCACATGAGCTGGGTGCAGAAGTAATAAAAGCTGAAAAATAAGATAACAAATGCTTGTACAAAATGGAGGGCTTGCTTTTTTGGCACTACATAAGAAGTGAAGCAAGAAAGCTTTCTTGGTCTGTTATACTTGTATTCAGTGGCTATGACAGCTGCCAGGGAATAAGGGACTGTTGACTTCACGTTGAACATTTTAATCATTTCAACAGGGATGCAGAATAAAATACATGTGCTTTAAATGCTGCTATTTTCAGACAACTCTTATTCACAGAAGAATTCAAAATAAGGCTTTAATCATTTATCCTCTGTGTCTTATATCGCTAGACAGAGGTGTGGGAAGGAAGGCATATATATATTCTTTTTTTCCATATAGATCCTCAGATTACAAAAAATGGCTATTTATGACTTCAGATTCCCCAGATCATCATCAAACTCTATAGATCACAAGTGTCAGTTAACTGCATATTCCTCCTAATTGGTAGAAGTAGGACTTATATTGAAAATATCTCCAGCAGAGATCCTACTTGCATAAAATATTGTGACCATGCTTGGGTAAAACTGGTTGCTAAAATGTGCCAGAACTGACCTATTATGTCCTTACTACTAGCATATGGCACAGATAAAACTAACCTGGTAGTTTCACTATCTTATAGAAAGGCATTATATGAAGGCCTTGATAGCTCAAAACATGATGTGCAGCAGAAGTAAATACTGTATATACCGGCCCATAGGGTCGGTGGAAGAGTGTGATTTGAAATGTACTACTAAATGGTAAAAGACATGAATTGATTTTTCAAAAATAGAGATCTTGATTTCCTGTGACTAAAAGTAGAGAGAATGATATCAGAGATCTGACTGAATGTGGTCTGAGCTTGTAGAATGGTATCTATGAATGCATGTAAGAAAATGAACATGTAGGTTAAAGAGATAAAATGTATGTCATAAACCATGGATTGATGTCATATAAGTTATCACTAAGTAGGACTTCATGATTGATGACATGTCATGTTATGCTGTGGTGAATAATGAACCCTAACCATAATCATGCAAGAATGAGAAATAAGAGATTCCAAGAACTTGTGTTATGGGTGCCTAGGAAGAAAGGCAGAAATAAGCTACCTCAGGTTAGTTGTCTCTTAGATAATCAGCAAGCAAAATGATAAGCAAACAGGGCAAATGAAAGATCCTTAGTTGCTTATGTATACCATATTCCCCTTTGATGGCAGAAGATCATGTAGTGCTCATTTATAGCTGAAAGAGTTTGACCATATCAACTTTCATTGTAATAATTTTAGGTTCCCAGTCAAAACGATGAAATCCTCTCTAATCACAATAGTCAACCAACATGTTTCTATATTACCATAAATAGTCTTTATACTTTTAGCCATGAATACATTAAATAATTAAGGGGACATTAGATATTCTTTATCTTACTCCCTGCTCAATGTTAAACCACTTCCTCAGGCCTGAAATTGACACTGTTGAGGGGACCCAGAGCTCAGCCAATTGTCTGCTCTTACTGGTTGTGCAGAAACCCAGGAGACATACAACTCCTCAAACAACTGGGCCCCATGCCAAGTAGGGTCTTATAAGTAATAACCAGCAGCTTGAATATGAACATATAGTTGTAAGATGCTGCTTAAAACAAAGTGTGGTGCTCTCATACCGAAAAGAGAAAAAGAAAAGAAAGATCATTGCTATATGTCATGTTTTTAATTTTGAAAACTTCTCAGTTTAAATACAATTATTGTGGCTATTGGTATAAACAGTTGTTGGACTAAGTGACTAAATTAATCTATCTCCCTGCTTGCATAGTGTTTTATTTAATTGTTACATAAACTACATGTTAGGACTCAAAAGCTGCACAATGGTTTATAAAATAAATAAACTAATCATGCTGCTGGTAAGAAATATTATTTCAGAGGCAATCATATAGCCTTCACATGCTTTCTGTTGTGACTTTATTCCTAACAACTAAAATATGACTGTATTTTTAATGGATAATCATAGCAAGAAAAATGCAGCTGTAATGTAGGTTTCAAATAAATTATACTCTCCAACACACACTTAGCCAAATATGCTTGTAAATCTGATAAGACCTCTACATTACTGCAGAGTATAACTTCAAAAGGTTTAATATATGCAAGAATGAAAAGTTGAATAGGCTTATACAACACTTGCTGCTCAGTAACAAAGAAGACTTAGCTGAATTCCATCCTGCACTTAGAACCATTTTTAGTAACTGCTACTGTAAAAGGGAAGGCAAGGTATTCTTGTGAGTATTATCCTCATAGTCCGATTTTAAACATATCTTCTATTTTAAACAATTCACCTTTTTATCATTCTTTGAAGAAAAAAGAAAAGCATTTAATTCCCCTTCAGTAATTTTTTTCTCAAAGTTGGCAACTTTAAAATGTGTGGACTTCAACTCCCAGAATTGTGGAAGCTGAAGTCCATGAATTTTAAAGTTGCCAAGGTTTATAAATATTGCCCTATAGCAACTGTATTGCATTTTATTTTGGCAGCTTTTATAGATAACTCTAAACATGAAAATTCCTATACTATCAATGCTTATCAAAGATCCCTATATCCTTATAACAGTAAACTATTCACTTGAATCCCCTTGTGCTTTGGGAACATAAGGGTTGATTGGTCCTATTAGCACTGGATGAATATCAAAGGGTACCACATTTTAAGTTGAAGTATTTTTTTTACTATTTGCAGGATGCATATGCATTGACATTCATCAAAATGAGAAGGCGGAAGGGTTCCTTATCACAGGGACAAAAAAATATCACAGGACCCATGAGATAATAGGCTTATATCAGGTAGCTATGATTCATTTCATGTGCTGTGTAGACTATGCTATTTTTCTCATCAGGACACTTTGGATTAAACTGAGGTTCTGGCATAGGTGCAGCAGCTGGACAAGGCTTCTTCATGGACTGTATAGGGGGTCTAGGACAATTCACTGTGGCCAACGGTCCACAGGAGAACTCACTGTGGGACAAGAGTTACATTAATATCAAAGAAATGGTAGAATAGAATCATCAAGAAAAAAGGACATAAAAGGAAGAACAGAATGAAATATGCATGGAAAAAAATAAAATAATATTTTATATTAAATACAATTGTTAAATTGTTTCTCAGTGAGTTGTCCCATGGTGAATTGGCCATGGTGAGTTGTCCAGCAGAAAATTGGCCATGCGGTGTTGGACACAGTGGATTGGCTATGGCAAGTTGTCCTATTCTGTGTACAGGAGCACTATAGCTTGTTTGCAGAGTCCAGTGAAGCTAGCAAAACTATCCCAGGAAGGGATTCCTTTTAGGAGTAGAGGTGATTTTTTTTTGCTAAGTAGTTTCAAAGATGTACTTTATATAATTTTTTTTTTGCCTAAGTCAGGCTCCTATTCAATGCTGTCCAACAATATATCTCAGGTAGGCCATAAAAAAAACTGAAATCACTTGGGCAGCAGAAGGGAAAATCAGCGACTTGTCATTTTTAACATTATAAAACAATCTTCAGCCCAACCAAGTTTGAAGGGTTAGACTAATATAGGCATAATAAAATTGGAAAGAGCCTGTTTGTTGTAGTTGCTAAAGGTACCAAGCTAGAAATCAGGAGTCTTTGAACTAACCAATCTCTTTCAGGAGAGAGATTGGCTACTAATAATGAAGACAAATGCCATATAGATGCTTGATAGGAGAATGAGATACAATGTCCATTATGGGGCTACTTTATTTATAATTCATATTTATAAATGTTACATAAAAAGATGAATTATGATAGTTAATTCTGTGTTTATATTTACTGGCTATGCAGCAGCTTGTTTATGTGTGCCCTTACAAGGACACATTACACCTCTGGTTTCTGAGTTGCATCAGTTAACAGTTTGCTTCCAGATCCCATTCAGGTGCTGATTTTGATCTTTAAACCCTATAAGACACCAGATTATCTGAGACATGGGCTGTTTCTGATTATATCTACCCATTCCATCAGGTCCATCAGAAGAAGCATGTCATAGGTCCTGATTGGATCTGGGAAGCAAACTTTTTCTCCCATGGCACTTGCCCTCTGGAATATCATCTCTCTCAAGGTAAGCCCAACCTTTATGGATTTCTGGAGCTTAAAAGTAAGCTTTTTCAACAAGACTGAAGATAAAAAGCCTGGTAATAGGTAGCCTCTGTGCTGGCTGTATTACTGTGCTGATTCCTTGCTTGTGGTCTTGTTTTTATCTATGTTTACTATTTAATAGTTTCCAATTGGTTTGTAGTAAGTTTTAATAGGCTTTATTGTACAGAATCCAGATTCACTTTGTGTGACATGGGTGGTACAGATGCTGAACTTGTTGGCTGGAAAGCTGGCAGGCAAGGTTCAAGACCTAAGCACCATGTGATGGGGTGAACTCCCATCCTTGTCCCAGCTCATGTCACCTAGCAGCTCAAAAGCATGCAAATGCAAGTAGATAAATAAGTATCATTATGGTACAAAGATAACAGCACTCTGTGGTGTCATGCTAGCCACATCACGGTAGAAATGTCTTTGGACTGCATTAGCTCAATGGCCTTGAAATGGAGATGAAGCACTGCCCAGTGGTGGGATTCAAATTTTTTTACTACTGGATCTGTGGGCGTGGCTTGATGGGCGTGTCAGGGGAAGGATATTGTAAAATCTCCAGTCAGAGGTGGTATTTGCTGGTTCTCCGAACTACTCAAAATTTCCGCTACCGGTTCTCCAGAACTGGTCAGAACCTGTTGAATACCACCTCTTACTGCCCCCTATAATCAACGATGACAGTAAAATCCACAGGGACTCCTTTTACACAGCAATACACAAAACAATATTCACCACTACCTTTTTATTTTGCATGGAGATATTTTTAATTAACAATGTTCAATCCCATGTGTTCCAAAGATCTTTTTCAAAACATGCTCAACACTACTACTCATCCATCCATATTTCCATCTATCCATATATTTTGGAGTGAGTAGCCATAATTAACAACAACAACATCATTCAGAAGTATTACGTTATAGATAAAGCAAACCTGTATTTTATTATTACTGAGGAAAGGCCTCTTTTTAGTTGAGTTTGACACCAGTGATTTCATGCACATATGTGTATTTATTTCTTGGTAGCAGTTTGGAAATGGTTTGCCATTGCTGTCTTGGCTCACATATCAATATTCTGGTCACACAGCAAGGCTGATTTTAGTTGCCTATACATACATTTCAGGGGAGAGTAGAAAGGAAAGGAAATGTGACAAGAGATTGTTATATGCAGGTAACATGTTCATTGTCATAGTTAATTTACCTCAAACTCCTAGCTCCATGAAGATGAAATCAAAATAAAATAAAGTAAAATAGGGCTTTGCAATAGGACATATATTTCAGTTCCATTATAAGATACACAAACCAGCCAACCAACCAATCCTATTTGTGAGCATAAATGTTTACATATAAAGTTCCTCTGGAAAAGTTATCTATATACAAAGCTAAGAACAGCCTTTGTTTTCTTTTGACCTACTTACATAAAATATCCCGAAAAAAATTATTCTGTGGTTTGGGAAGAAATGTACAGGCTTTACAATCAACACGGAACAGACAGAGTTGGTCTCTGGGCTATAGAAACTTACATTCGAAGTAATTCTACACAGGAAGTTAAACAAACAAAGGCAACAGATAAATGAGCAGAAATGGAAATTAGAAAGAAGCATAATTTAAATCTTACAAGATACTAAATGCAGTTCTGAATTGCATTTTCCTGGATGGAAAAATGTTACATAAATCTATAGCAATATATGGTCCAGAGAATTAACATGTTAGTCTGCTTCAGCAGTTATAACAAAGAATATTGTGGCACCCTGAAGACTAACCACAAAGCTCTTAATTGTTTTTGTTCTCTATTACGGTAACTCAGGTAGAGGAGGAGTTAAGGCAAGGTAAGATGGAGGTGACACAAAGGATAGATTCCTGGTTGTGGTAGAGATGAATTATACCTGCCGATTCTGGTTTGCTTCATTTTTCCATGTTACTGAAGTTTATTTGCCTCTGCCTTAAAAAAAAGTATCCATAGAAATGGTTGTATGCATGTTAGAATTCCTTCTTTGAATATTTGCATTTTTATGCATTTTCGTAAGCAATTTCCCCAAGTCTATCCATTTTATGCATGTTTTGGGGTGCAGAGGATATCTGTTTAAATTTTAATCATATCAAAAATACTGAAAAGTCAAAATGGGCTTGCAAGGTCATTCTGAAATTTTCTATAAATTTACAAAATATGAATATAATATTTTTATATGAAATGGATGAAAATTCATCCATTTCTCATTTCTGTGAACCTAAAACCATTTTAAAAACCAACAAAATTCCTCTACAAACATAACTTTATAAATTATAAATCACAGTATATGTACTATTGACAATATGTTCCTTTTATCTTAGATATGCAAAAGCTTAGTTTTTTTCAAACTAACTCATAAAGATATATGCTGCAGGGCATTTCCAGCAATAGTAAAGCAACAGCTACATTAAAAATAGAGAGTACCAATGGAGATTGATTTTAAAAATAGACATATTCACTTGCTATATATTTTTCAGAATGGTTAGCATTTTACTAACATGTTAGTAATATCAAGACTATGGCTATGTGTACTCCTCATTGGCAGACAAAAGAGAATAAGTTAACCTGGAAAAAAAAGATGTAAAAACCTGGTTTCTGACTATGAACGTTGAACTCAAGCCTGTATAATTATGAGATCAGACACTTCATGTAGACTCAACACTGCATATATATATAAAAAATTAAGCTGATGTATTTAAAACACAGCAATAGTAATTGTGAAGCCTCAAGAAGGCTGATAGAACAGTCCTACTCAAAATCCTGATAGATTTTCAGTTTTCCCTGTTTTTGCTAGTTTTTGTCTTTTTGGGAAATATGATGACATGCATCTTCAAATGCCTTTACTTAGAAAATACATATTATATATAGAAAAGAAAATATTTCGAATGACTACATTTAAGTTGGCTAATAACACTTTTCCATACTTATACCCATTCACACATTATATCCATACCCAGACCCAAAGTCAGATACACATGGGAAGAGTTGGACATAAATAGCATTCCATATTTTGCACCTAAGGGGTAGGCAGTGAAATAAAATGAATGATTTCTCCATTTTTTTTCTTTACAGAGCAGTGAAATTATCCAACAATTTCATCATCACGTGATGTATCCTGACTTTCCCCCCCTTTGCTGCATGCATGAATGGGGCCCGTGCATGATGCATCTGGTCCATGGGCTGCGAGTTTGATAGTCCTGCTCTGGTAGTATTAAACCTGAAAAAGCCCAACAAGGATATTTTTCCTTTGTGATTTAATTGAAGTATGGAAATCCAGAGAGGTTGCAGACCAATGGAGATATGATTATTATATAGTAAACATTGATACTCACCTCATAAATATTTCAAGAAAACCACACTGTTCCCATGAGAATTTAATAGAACATTTTTTCTTCGTTGAAATAATTTCTGTACCAAATATATTTTATGAAATGGAATCAAAATGGATAGAAAAAAAGATTTTTCTGCTCATCTAATTTTAACTATCTCTTCCAAATAATAGTTTAACTTTACTTATGAACTGCATGAATATAGAGGACTGCATATTTCCTCTTTGCTAAGGTGTTATTAGGATTCTAAATGTATTGAATTATGGTAAAAATGTTTGCGAAGAATAATGTTTTGCCAGAATATTCACTGAGTGAAATTGGAAATGGCAGGCAATCTTTCAATTTTATAACCCAAACCAAAAATAAATAAATAAAACAAGCTGCATATGACACTGGAAAGGGGTTGTTTAGGTTTTCAGAGATCTAATACAAGCAGTGACAATAATTTGGCTGAACCTCTTGAAGGCAATCCTCCAGGCATTCTGAAATGTTGAATGATGCAAAAGATTTTTCCAGTTGTCTTAACTCTATATTGGAAATAATATTCCAGAAAAGGATCATAACATTTCCTGAAGTACAATTACCAGAAGGATATCAGCAAAAATGCAAAAGATGATAATGGAGCAAAGGCGTCTATCTGCTAAATTTGTATTGCAATAATGTTTTCATCATAGGAAAAAGAAAAATAAAGTTCTATAACAAGAATTTATTAAAAGAAAATTAATAACTTATTGGGATAAAAGATGCCTGTAGGTGAATAGAATACTCAAGTTTAGCCTTTCACTTAATAACTATACTTAAATTTTGTATAATCAAAATTATGACAATAGCAAGCTGAATCTTGAAGTTTAGAGATTACTTTTTACATCTGGCTTTTGCAGAACACTAGCAGAAATAAATTGGCATTCAGATAAAAGTATAAAGGCAAGATTAAATTAAAATAAAATACAGAGAAATGCTTGATACTGTTCCTTACTTTCATGGCTGAAACTTCCAAGGTATGCTTATGTTTGAAATAGAGGCCTGAATTGTTCACATACCATGTTCACTAATAATTTCAACATAATGCAATGTTATCCCTTTTTCAGTTTTTCTCATTCATGGACTTTTTGTGGCATTATTGAATAGTAATAGTAGAATGTATGGAAATCGAAAAAGGAACCTAATGGCAGAGGTTAAAGTGCCCAAAGTCAGATTTTCAAGCTTTAATTGGATTCTAAAATCTCAAACATCTGAAAGAATGGTGATGCTCCCTTTGGGCTACACACAATAGAGTGTGTGGGTTGATACCATCTGCAGCCTAGAGATGAACAGAAAAGATGTTTGAGGAAGAGGGGAATTTCTCAAAGATATTATAGAATGGGAATTATCTAAAAGTCATCCATCAAACCACTGACATAAATCACAACACACAACAGCCCACGGCCTTGGTGTCAGCCATTGCCTCCAGGGTGTCTCATTGGCATCAGCACTTTTGTGCCTTCTGCCCCTGTGTTTTGGACAGGCAATAATTTCATTGGATGAAGTTATCCAACACTGCCAAAGTGATCAGTGCTCACTAATGCGGTCTTTATGATTGCGCACCCTAACATACACTCGGGATGCATTCATCTTTTGACTCTGAGGGACAATAGATCTTGAGCTGGGTGCTGAATCTGCCAGATGTTGCTCTATCTCATAATTAAGTTAGCACTATTTTGGTTGCTTAATGACCTTGGGGCAATATAAGCTAACCAAGAGTATAAAAAGTCTCCAAGCCCACTTGATAATTACCTGATTTATGGCTGAATTTTTATTTCAGAAGCATTTCATTTTCAAATGAGAACTTAGCTTGTTGACTATAAATCAATTTTTCTGGACATTAAATAACAAAATTAAATAACAAGATGGTGATTGAAAAACAAAAGATGTATAATCATTAATCAATGAGAAAGATTTAAGTATGCTTATATTTATGCGCCTCTCTGTGTGAGTGTATCGACACATACTCACATATGCTGCTTTCCAAAAAGAGTAATAAAATTATGTCAATATTCTAAAAGGTCTATCAAAAAAATTAGTTAACATAAGGTTTATGTTAGATAAAAACACTGTTTTTAAATATCTGACTTGAATTAAGAGAAACAAAAAGAATTAAAATAGACTTACAGAGAACATGTAAATGTTTACTTAGGAGTAAGATACAATAAAGTCAAAGTGATTTACAGGATTATAATATTAGAAAATTTTAATTTACAGATAAAATGAAATATAAAACACTATTGAATTATCAGATTAACTAATTAATATTTTAAATTGAGTTTTTCCCAATTTATGATAAGAAAGCTATAAGTTCTAATGAGTCACTCTATGCTAAGACAACAATAATAATTCATCTAAGAAGGTTTTAAAATCAGATTTGAAATTCCAAGTTGGAACAATGCCTCTATCTTAAAGTTAAGTGTAGACAGCCTGAATGACAAGCCTTTCAATCTTCACAATAAAATAACTATATGTAAATTGCTACTTCTACATTATCCTTTAGCTTGTCAAATTATCAGAAATTGACTACAGAAGAGGATATTCAGCATGTTTAAGAGTGCAATGCAATGCTCTGCACATTTATCTACAACAAAATCCTTTTGAATTCATAAGTTAAAAAAGTCTTCAAATCTTGGCTTCTAATCTGTGAAATCAGCTCATATTTACCAGTTTTAACTTCATAGGCCATTTTCTTCTGATGTGTCCATTTTCTTCTGATATGACTAAACATAAGCTTTAGAAATTTCTGTCCCAGTGCTTCGATTTAGCAGTATTCTCTTCTCTTCTGCCATTGCTGCCACAAATATTGCTTGTTTTGGTTGACGTTTTAGCTGTTAGATGAAAGTGTTTATCTTTAGTGATGCAAAGAATTTTCAGTGAAAAAAAATCAAAATTCACTACAAAAATCAGAGTTAGAAATATTTGGCTGTTTTTAAAACATGGACATTATTCCTGATTTCAACTGAAAGTCTTTAGAAACTTTATAAATCTTAACTTCTATAGCTGTGAAGATTTCCTATATAATGTAGAAAATTATATTTGGAGTTTGAATCATATTAAGTTAGAGGAAAATTTCTAATTTCATATGATAATAAAGGTGAAAACACATAGATAATAATGGAATCATGAAGTTAAAAGAGACCTACCCAAATTTCCTGCTCAATTCAGAATCTGTAAAGCAGAAGGCAATTGCAACATACCTGACAGATGGCCATTCAGCATTTGTTTATTTTGTCCATCAAGGAGAGTCTACTATGTTACATTGCAGTCTGTTTCACTACTGAACATGTTGTAATTTTAGGACATTTCTTAAATTTAGTTGAAATTTCATCTCTTGCACTATCCATGTATTAATTCTATTTCTGCCTTTTTGTAGCAACAAAGAACAAAGAGTTCCAACTTTTGTGTAGCAGTCTTTTAGATATCAATACTGACATGCCTCTTGTGAATCTATTTTCTTTTATAGACTAAACATCTGCTGAGTTTTTTTGTTTTTTGTTTTGTTTTGCTTTTAACGACCCTAATAGAATTTGGTTTCCATTTCATCCAGTTCTTTTCTCTGAACATTTTCCAACATTTTATGAAATGACAATTGAACTGTGTCAGAATTACATGTTTTGGCTTCATAAACTCTTTATAAACTCTTACTCTTCCTCCACCTTGCAATATAAAGTCTGAATTAAGTTCTGCACTTTTTAGTAGATCTTACCAAAGTATGAACTAAGTGTGTACCAACCCTTCCATACAGTACATTTTCTGGGCCTCTGCTGCCTTTAAAACTATGAAGTCCAACATACATGGTTCAAATCATGTTAATTTCTCTGCTGAACAAAGCAAGAATAGGAAATTAGTGTCTGAATATTTGATTTAGAAGAGTAATTCAAAGGCAATTTGATTGGATCTCTAAATCAGATTGGGTTTTTGAATAAAAATAATGATGTAGTCTGAACAATTCAACTGAATTGGACACCACGAATAAGATTTGATACAGCCGGTTTAGATACATGAGCATGTGTTTTTAATATATGAATTCATTGAAATCTGTTTGGACTATTAAATCAAATTGAATCTGTTTGGACTATTAAATCAGGTTTTCCAACTCAAATCAATGATTAGAATTACTTTGACTCAACAATCTAAATCATATTGTCAATTTGAATTGTACCAGACCTAATTCACACAAGCCAAGTAGTTAATACTGATTTCAAATACTGTTTCATTGACATCTTATCCCTGAACTAACACAGCTCAAACCTAAGGGAAAGAATTCAAGTTACAAAAAAAGCTATAAAAAATTGTAAGTTTTCTGAAAACATGAGTGATAGTTCACAGTCTTCCTTAAACCCAGATTTTGCTTTGGAAAATTCTGAGACAAAGAGTCCTAGAAATATATTACTAGTAGTAAGTCTGAAAACCTTTTACTGAGTATATAGACCATACAAAAACACTTCCTTTCCCATAACTGTATTAATTTTCTTTTGATTTGTTCCTGAATTCTTGAAATTATTCAATCAGTGACAAACTCAGGTGGGAGAAATTGTCCTTCACTACTTCCATCCTATATTTATTTTTTATTTAGGCTATAAATCTGCGGGATGGGCAAATTACTTTAAAGTTCATTTCCAGAATGCTTTGTTGGAGATGTCATACAAATGATTATAGTTATTTTACTGTTTCTATAAAAACTGATTTGCTTTTTCTATTGAAAAGTACCTTGAAGGAATTTTACCCAATTGGGAAACATTTTAGTTGTGCAAAAATGATCTTCTCCAGACAAGAGACTATACAACATTTGCAGAATGATAGAAGACAACTACTATAATACAACAATTTGATGTCTTGCCTAGAGAAACATCTCTGTGTGTACATGTATATGTACATACCTGTAGGTCATTAAATTAGGACCCTATCCTATATTGCCAGACTTCTGAGTTTTGACATATAACTATGAAATATTATTTTCTACATGGCCCACTTACCTTTTCAGAAACAAAATATATAGCCATACAACCATATTAAAATTCTTGAGTCTACATGCCCACAGATCCCACTCCTGACTACATCAGCAGCCACATCTGCTATTTTAGTGAAATATATTTTTATAATATAGTTTCATGATATACTGTAGTTTTCTGTATGTCTTAATTGAGCTTCAATATTTAATTGTTATTGTGACAATAAAGGTTATCTTATCTTATTTGTTAAATTTATTTGTTGCCTATCCCATTGTGGGGTTACTCTAGGCAGCTGTATATTTATATCTGTGCAAACAAATGTATATATTTGTATCTATTTATATTTACATATATGCATATAGATAACAGGCGTAGGTTTCTTTCATTGCCTTATTTTCTAACCCTCATAATTCTTCTGAATATTCTTTGTTTGCTTGCTTTTTCAAATTATTTTAATACACTGTGTGCATATGAATTAATTGATAGAATGATTTTATCCACATGATTACAAAAGAATCTTACTCTTGGGACAGTCTTGTCAAAATAGCTTAATTGAGATCATAAAAGAGAGAATTAGGATGTGGATGCCTTTAGACTGAAAAAAATGTTCAGTATTTCATACTGAGACTTGGCTTGGATGTAGTTTGATTTGAGCTATCATTGCATAAATCATATCCAGAGAATGTTTGTCTCCAAACACATAAACACACATTAAAGCTCCACAGCTCTCACATCTGTCATTTTGGCTTTTAAAAGAGTTTGCCAAAAAAGCAATTTGTTGAAAAGTTTTTTTTTCATAGACACTATCATGAGCTGATTGTATGGAGAGAGTATGGCATCTTTACTATATTAACACTTGAGTAGCCCCAAAGTTGATAGCTGCTTAAGATGGGCAAGGCAATCATGATACAACCAAAAGATACAAAAGACTTTTGTTATAATTCCATTTAGGAAAAGCCTCCTCATATCCAGTGCTAAAGGCAATTGCCGTTATCAGAGACCTTTGGCATAGCAGGATGAAATCTGCTTCTGTGCAATGGTTCTTTAGGCACAGCAGATGGGATTTTATTAGAAGGTAATAGCTTTTAATAGTTAGATATGGGCCAAGGAAAGAGTAGCCCATATTGACCAAATGCATGAGTAACATACTGTGTATAACTGGGGCTTCAAAGAGAATTTCTCATTCTTAAGAGCCATTTGCTTCTCAAGCAACAGCAGATCTATGTCAAGTACTGTTGTTGCCTTTAGACTATTGTTGTTGGATTGAGGCCACTTACAAAAAGTGAAGGTGTTTTCATCATAAACATTTCTACAACATTCATTATTAAGAATAAATCAGTCAGATCATCTTCCTTGAATTGCAGCAATTGCATGCATAGTTAAGATGTTGGAATGCTTTAAGCATTGCCAGCTAATATTAATAATTCCAGCTTGATGGACCAATATTATACCAATATTATACTTCAACAGAAACTAATTTTGTTGATCCTTCTGCCTTGATCTCTAAAAAGTGCCTGTTTGTAGTGTTGCTATTGTTTCTAGCATTTATCTTGCTTGGCTTCAGGTCTGTTACTTTCAATGCATATGCAAGAAGGAATTTTATTTCTCAGCCAACTACTCACAAAATTAAATGCTGTTCAGAGCTAAATGGGACTTTTAGATTACCCAGCTCATTCAGGGGTAGGGGGATCAGAGCCTGTTTCAAGTCCAGCTGCTTAACCATTATACCATACTGGCTCCCAAAGTACCTGTATCCAATACGAAGTTTAAAAAGAACAGCAAGAATAGAAGATTACAGGGATGCAAAGATATTGAGTGTGCGGTGTAAAAACAACAAGTCTTTTAAATCACAAATTTAACCTGTTAGGGTTATTTTGATATAACCTAGGTTAGATAAGAATGACATTATTAGGTCTTCAAAATTTGTTAGCCATTAAGAACTTTCATTATTGATACTTTATATGAAATATCAGAGCACAGACATCTATAGTTTTATATTCTCTTTCATAATATTCTTCTAAAAGATACCAACATTAACCAGGCAATTGTAAAAAGTGTTGATGTTTCAGATATGTGTACATATATAACTGTGTGATGTGGCACCATTCAAACATGAGGACTTTTGGAATACTAAATATTCATTTCAAACACATCACACTGTGTGATAAGAGTATAAATTTCATCCAGGTAACACTTAAGCCTGGGAAACCATTTTAGCAAGCTTAACAATTTATGCTCATGAATAAATTGAAACACACTTTTTTTTTCATTTAAATAACAATTTTTTTTATATCATAGCTTGAGTAGTCCCACAGACATGACCCTTTGCACCTGCCCAAGGTCCTTATTCCACTTGGCTTTGAAAATAAATTGTGATTTTTTTTAAAGTGCCCTAGTGTAAACCAGTGGTTCTCAAATTGTGATCTGGAGACCCTTGGGACTATCCAAGCCCCTTTCAAGCGTAGGTCTGCAAAGTGAAATAATTTTTTTTTAAAGTATGGGTTTAATATTTGAGAAACACTGTCATAGAGCAAAATTATACTCTAAACATCATTTTTACCTCCAAGTACGTTTTTCTATGCTGTCATAATGACCTATAAACTTTGATTGAAAGTACAAAATGATGGGTAATTACATTCATGTGTTTATTTGAAAGAAAAGGCTGCTCATAAAAATTGCAGGCACCTGTGCTGCCTTCTTTTCTCCTGTTTGAGCTTTCACCCCAGCATCAGAATGGCAAGGTTGCCAATAAAGCTGTAATCTTGAAACTGTTGAGGGAGGACATGTGTGTTTTGGAAGCTTTGCAGCACCAACAAACAGAGCAAAGCAGACCAATAAAATAAGGTGTTTTTTCCTTCAAAGAGAATGAATGGTTCAGAGGAAAAGTTGTATAGAGGCACAGCAAGGAAAAGTGTAATTATAAAAAGCACAATGTGGAAAGTTGCAAGTACCCTCTATGCTGGCCAGTAACAGACAAGAAAAACAGAAAAATTCCAGAGGGATTTAAGACTGAACAGTAATTGGAAAAAGAAAACTTTGTGAAAGAATAATAATACTATAGCAATAGTTATAGAAAAACTATTGGATTATAGAAGAGAGACAATAGAAAATATATTTTTACATATATACATGGAAACATATATTATCAATTATATATTAGAGATGAATCATGATACAATTTATTAAATTTATTTTTAAATTTATTAAAACCTTTAATACAAACATTAGAAAAACAACTGGTTTAAAGTATGAATTCTTTTTTTAGGTCAAGGATATCAATAGAAAATAACCCTTTATTCTGCAATTCTAATACATAATTGGAGAAAATAGGAGGAAGAAGCAGCATTAGATTCTTTTTCTGCTTTGAATTACTATAAAAATAAAGGTGGAATAAAAAAAATAAAAATAAATCACTAATAATCATCAGTGTACATTTTAATACCCTAAAATTGAATTATTGGTTCAATGCATCATCATTTAAAGAAACTAGAATTGTAGGTGTCTCTGGGACTGTTAAAGCATCTGGATCATTCTAAGTTTTAAATATTATCAGTTAGAGATTAATCAAGACACAATTTATCAAACCTTTAATAAATTATAAGAAAAATAACTGGTTTAATGTATGAAGCCTTTTTTTAGCCCAAGGATATCAACTGAAATTTTTCCTCACCAAATATACGTTATATCATAATGTCAATTTCTCATGGGGTTCAAAATAAAAATATAACTACTTACATATTAATAACCTAAATGAGCAAGTATAATGTTTTTACTCATTTGTTTAATTGGATTCTCTTTATCTAATTTTAGGATTTGTGCAGCGAAGAGGTCACATTTTTACATTATATTGATATAAAAATACTGAAAATTCAAAAGACTTCATAAACTTGCATAAATTCATAATTCTAAACACAACTTTAATTTAATGGGTTGACAAACACAATTTTAGCCACAAGATGTATATTGAAAGCAAAAACTTAGAAAAATCCATATCTACTTAAAACACAATTCATAAATTCAGTCTGCTTTACACCAAAGCCTTTTCAGAAGTACAGAAGATTCCAGCATATCTACAATGAAATCCATCATGTCAGTTACCAGACAAATACTATAGGATAATTGTCTTTTTAATAAATCCAGACTGAGATAGCAGTATTATAAGAGGTGCCCAACCTTTCTTGCTCCATGGACTGGCAGCAGTAGTGGTGGCAGCATCAATGGCGGGAGGAAGGGAGTGCATGAGTGCAGCCTTATTCCCACATGCACAAATAAAACTTTATGAACTCACCTGCCACTTGCGCAGCTCTGTTCTCTATTATATGTGATACTAGCTTCTATGTTATTACTTAAAGTTTGCTATGTTTAGTGACCATTTGAAGATACAATGGTGCTGAAATAGACTTTGCAACAGGTGACACTTAGGACCATGACAGTATCCCACAACCATGTGATGACCGATCACTTCATAACTGGCTTCCAACAAGGATAGTCAATGAAGAAGACAGCAGTAAATCGCAAACTGCAGTCCCATTGATCTACAATTAATGATCAAACAGGAGAGTAGCACAAGTCCACTGTGATCACACTTAGTGACAGAGTTTCTGGTTCCAATTATAGCCACTAAGCAAGAACTATCTGTACTGTTAATATGTATCATTCACATTAAGGAAAGATACTAGTCTATAGTGTCCACAACTTGTCAGATATTTCTCAGGCTTGAATATTATTGCAATGTAATCATCATAGAATGATGGAGGAAATATAGAGAGATTAAATGATGGATTACAGATCTTCCTCAATTTACAACCACAATTGAACACAAAATTTATGTTACTGAGCAAGACAGTTGTTACATGAATTTTGCCTCATTTTACAACCTTTCTTGTACAGTTGTTGTTATGTATGTAGGTTTGAATGTCATTGGTTTAGTTTGAATTGTTCTTGTAAAATGTCAAATATGATTGGTTTGAAAAGTGCGGGAAAACCCTGCACTCTGATTGGCTGGCAACTGCGGCTACTGGCTAGAAGAAGCAGCCGTAGCCCAGCCAAGACGGGTCCATTCGAGCTGTAGTCACTAATAAACTCTTCACTGAAGCTCTTCGCATCTGACTCTTCATGCAAACTTAACACTGGCGACGAAGGTGGGATTCCCCTGAAGAGAAGACGACGCAGAAGACAAGCAGAAGAGAGAGATGGCTGCGCTGAACACCCCCCCCAGCCCTGTTCGATCCGGAGGCAGAAGACTGGGAATCGTATGCGGATCGCTTCCAAATGTAGTTGGAAGGAAATGACCTCGCCGACATCTCCGAGAAGAGGAAGAGGGCGATCTTTCTTACGCACTGCGGTCTGGCAGTCTTCAAGATGGCGAAGGCATTGGCGGGAGCTGCAGACGTGAAGGTAATGGAATGGCCTGATTTAGAAAAGCTTTTAAGAGCCCATTACGCCCCACAGGTATCGTGCCTCATTAAGAGACAAGAGTTTTACCGTCGGGATCAAGGGGAAATCGAAAATGTTAACGACTTCGTGGCAAGTTTAAGAGACATTGGGGGTGCATGCGAGTTTAACAACTTGGAGCATGCGTGATCAATTTGTTCTAGGCCTCAAAGACAAGGTGCTTCAGAGCAAATTGTTATTAAAACCTAAGATCACGTTGAAGGAAGCCATAGAAGAGGCCTCCTCAGCAGAAGCCACTAAGTCCTCAGCGGCAGCCATGAAGAAAATTAACAAGGCCTCAAGCCATTCTGATGTGGAAAAGTCCACAACAACTCATTGCGAGCAAATAGATTCTGAATCAGACTGCAGTGAGGTGGAGGAAGGAATTTATAGACTCAGAATGGAAAAGAAAAAGAAAGACCTGGGAAGAAAAAGGCAAGACTTTTATTGCAGAGGTTGTGGGGGGCACCCCGCACTGAATGCAAGTTTCTTGATACCATCTGCCTTCATTGTGAAAAAGAGGTCACTTAGCAAGAGTCTGCAAATCATCCAGAGCTCCACCACACAGAAGAAAGTTTCCTGACAAAGATTTCAAGCCCAACAACTTCAGTGAGAAAATGGGGCAACTCAGAAGCAAATGGGAAGAATGAAACTCATCAAACAGTCACATTGGTCATTCTTCAACCTTAAGTAGCAGAAAAGTACATGTGAAGGTACTCATTGAAGGAAGGCCTTGCCAAATGGAAGTGGACTCAGGCTCCTATTTATCTATGGTGTCATGGGACACTATTCACAGGCTACTTCCCAACATTCAGAAGAAACATCCAGAAGCAAGCACTGACTCTTAAAGACTACCAAGGGAACAAGATTCCAGTAGTTGGAACAAGAGAATTCAACGTGAAGTTCAAAGGCCACACCAAACGTTTGCCCCTGACCATGTCAGCAGACACATTTCCTCTCACTGGGTGAGAATGTTAAAACTTCTGAACCACGAAGGTCTCAACGTACACGTAAGAGCCCTACCTATTTAAAAGAATACATTAGATAGGTTGGGGTTTGGTATGGACTGAACCTAGTGGGGAGGGGTGTTATGTATGTAGGTTTGAATGTCATTGGTTTAGTTTGAATTGTTCTTGTAAAATGTCAAATATGATTGGTTTGAAAAGTGCGGGAAAACCCTGCACTCTGATTGGCTGGCAACTGCGGCTGCTGGCTATAAGTAGCAGCCGTAGCCCAGCCAAGATGGGTCCATTCGAGCTGTAGTCACTAATAAACTCTTCACTGAAGCTCTTCGCGTCTGACTCTTCATGCAAACTTAACAGTTGTTACATGAATCACTGCAGTTGTTAGATTAGTAACATGGTTCTTAAGTGAATCTGGTTTCCCTAGTGATGTTGCTTGACATAAGGTGGCAAATGGGATCACATGACCCCAGGATACTGCAACTGTTATAACTATGAAACAGCAGCGAAGCATCTGAATTTTGATCATGTGACCCTGGAGATATTGCATTGGTCAAAAGTGTGAAACAGTCATAATTCACTTTTTTCAGTACCATTGTAATTTTGAACTGTCACTAAATGAATTGTTGTAAGTCAAGCAAAGTCTGTATGGACCTCCAACAATACAGATGCCAATAGCTGACTAATAACTTCTATAATCATTCAACAGAAAATCAATAATCTGGGGACTTTGTTCAATTTCATTGATTGCAATATCTATCTCCTGTGATGTCAATGTTTATACTAGCATAGTTTTATATTTAGAGCAATCTCTTTCATATGTTTTAGGAAATCAATAATTCACTGTTCTTCCACAGGAGTCTCTAGTTGATATAATGTAGCTTAAAAATAATAAAATTGTTGATTAATACATCGGAGGAGTGACCCCTGCGGAAGGTTTGACGTCGGACTCTGGACCTGGGGCTGTGGTTTTCGATCTTTTGCCACGCTGGACTTGCTTCTCTGGCTCGAACTTGCTCTTGGACTTGGCCGCACCTATTTCATTCTACTCCTAGACTGCAGATTACCTACCTCCATGCGCTGCTGCTTCTGCCCTTTTGTGACATCTGGAATCCTCCTTCTGGCTGCCTTGGAGTCATTTTACCATCAATGACTATTCCCGTTTCTGTTTTTCACTCTTGGACTCTCTCCTCCCCTTTGGACCTGGCTCTTTCCCATTGCAGTGGGAGGGCAATGGAGGGCATATCCTCCCCTGTTGTGAGGGGACAGGGGTTTTTTGTTTGCATCACCATCCCACCATAAGTCACTGCGGTGAGAGAGCAGTGGCTTGGCCATTTCAATCTTGGCCCTAGCACCGGTGAGAGAGCTGCTTGTTGGAGGGTTGGTTGATTGTCTGGGTTTGGCCTTGGATGCCCGGTCCTTTTTGTGTGTTCCATCTATGCTATATTCCGACTGTTTTGCCCTTCTTTCCCCTTTTGAATGATAGATGCTAGCCTACTCATCGTTGGAGCTACGGGCCCTCCAGACTGTTCCCCTGTCTTTGGAGTGGCCCTTTGGGTTATCGAGAGCCTACCTCAATGACGGATCTTGGGATCCGGAGAGGTGGCATGGCGCAACCAGAGGGCTAAATTTTAAATTTGGATTAAAGGGGAAGCTTTTAAAATTTTTAATTCGTTGTTTTAAGGGGTTAGGGAAGGGGGTGGGTGTTCGAATTGCGGGTCTATACAGCTCTTCCAGGCCGGCTTCTGGTCTCGGCGGGGTGGGGTGGGGTGGGGGGGCCTCGGGGTCTGACGGGGAGAGGGCAGGGTTGTCCATCGACAGGGTGATCGGTTATGGCAGGGGGAGGGACAGGGGCCAAATTATGTGCCGGGAGCGCGCCCCCGATGTCTACGTGCGGTGGCGCGCTCCGACCCCCAGGTCGCTTCCCGCTCCCCTGGGGTCTTGGGAGACGTGGTCTCTGGGCTCAGACTGGTATATTTGAATGCCAGGTCCGTAGTCAATAAGTCATCCCTCCTCCGTGAACTCATAGAGGAGGAGGCTGCGGACCTGGCGTGCATTACTGAGACCTGGGTGGGCCCGGAGGGGGGTGTCCCTCTATGTGATTTGTGCCCCCCAGGCTTCCGGGTGCTGTACCGGTCTCGGGCCCAGGGACGGGGCGGAGGGGTAGCCATAATTGTTAGAGAGACCCTGTTTCCAAGGGAGGTCACTGTCCCGCAGATGGGCGGGTGTGAGACCCTCCTCGTGAGATTGGGCCCGGGTGGTCGGTTGGGTTTGCTGCTAACGTACCTATCCCCAGCTGCGTGGCGGCGGCCCTGCCTGGGCTGCTCGACGCCCTCTCGGAGGTGGCGGTGGAGTTCCCTAGGCTTATAGTTCTGGGGACTTTAATCTGCCGTCACTGGGGGCGCGGGTTTAGCTCAGGAGTTCATGGCATCCATGGCAGCCATGAACCTGACCCAGGTGATCCATGGACCCACCCACGGGGGGAACACACTTGACCTGGTTTTTATCTCGGGCAGTGGTGTAGTGATCTGGGGAGGGTTCTCCATCTACCCTCCCTTTATCGTGGACTGATCACTATCTCCCTGCGGCTGGTTTTTCAATTGGCTGTCCTCGCTGCTGGGATGAGGAGCCTATACGATGGTTCCGCCCCAGGCCTAATGGACCCGGATAGGTTTCAGACGGCGCTGGGGTTCTTGCCCGCCTCCCTCGACCACAGCTCGGCCGAGACGCTGACGGCCGCCTGGCAAAGGGCGCGCCGGAGGCGCCGACCGGTTGTCCCCTTGCGGCCTCTTCCCCGCCGAGACCCCGATGGGCTCCCTGGTTCTCCGAGGAGCTCCGGGGATGAAACGGCGGAGAAGATGCCTGGAGAGCAGATGGAGGGCCAGCCACTCCGAATCCGACCGTGTCCAGTTGCGATCCTATATCAGGACCTATCTGGAAGCAATCAGGACGGCGAGGCTGCTTATCCGCTCTGATTGCGTCTGCCGATGATCGCCCTGCTGCCCTGTTTTGGGTGACCCGCCCCTCCTTCAATTGAGGGGGATGACCCTGCAGGGCAGGGCAGAGGAATTTAGTATACATCTGGCGGATAAAGTCGCCGAATTCGTGCTGGCTTGGACTCTGATTGGCAGTGGTCTGATGATGGGGTGGCGATGAGTCTGGTGGATTCTACCTGGGTTGAGTTTGACCTGGTCTCCCTCGATGAGGTGGACAGGATCATGGAGGCTGTCTTCCACCACGTGTTTATTGGACCCGTGCCCTTCCTGGTTGGTATATGCCTCCAGGGAGGTTACGCGGCTGGCTCCAGGCAGTTGTTAATGCTTCTTTGAGTGAGGGAGTCTTTCCTGCCGCTTTGAAAGAGGCGGTGGTGAGGCCCTCCTCAAGAAGCCTGCCTTGACCCGCCGCTTTGAACAACTATCGTCCTGTCTCCAACCTCCGCTTTTAGCGAAGGTTGTTGAGAGCGTGGTGGTTCAGCAGCTTCCCTTGTTCCTGGAGGAAACTGAGTATTTAGATCCGTATCAGTCGGGCTTCAGGGCCGGACACAGCACGGAGACAGCATTGGTCGCACTGGTGGATGATCTCTGGAGGGCTCGGGACAGGGTTTTTCCTCTGTCCTAGTCCTTTAGATCTCTCAGCGGCTTTCGATACCATCGACCATGGTATCCTTCTGCAGCGGCTTAGAGGTTTGGGGGTGGGGGAACCGTTTTGCGTTGGTTCTCCTCCTTCCTTTCGGGCCGCCGCAGTCGGTGTTGGCAGGGGGCAGAGGTCACCCCGAGACCCCTCACTTGTGGGGTGCCGCAGGGGTCTGTCCTTTCATCAGTATGCTGATGATACCCAGCTTTATATCTCCACCCCAGGCCAGATCAGTGATGCTCTCTCCGTGATGTCCCGGTGCCTGGAGGCGGTACGGGTCTGGATGGGTAGTAACAGGCTTCAGCTCAACCCCACCAAGACGGAGTGGCTGTTCTTACCGGCATCTCGGTCTTTATTGGATGTACCATCTTTGGTCATGGGGGAGAGGTGTTGCCCCGTGGATAGGGCGAGAAACCTGGGTGTCCTCCTGGACTCACAGCTCGGTTTGGAGGAGCATGTGGGAGCTGTGGCCAGGGGGCTTTTGCCCAGGTTCGGCTGGTTCGCCAGCTTCGCCCTTATTTGGACCGAGATGCCCTTCGAACGGTTACTCATGCTTGTCACCTCTAGGATTGACTACTGCAATGCTCTCTACATGGGGCTTCCCTTGCGGACGATCCGAGGCTCCAGCTGGTGCAGAATGCAGCCGCTGGTTGTGATGGGGTATCCCGATACTCCCATGTTACACCCTCCTGCGCGGCTTGCATTGGTTGCCGGTTGCCTCCCGGTCGCCTTCAAGGTATTAGTTACAACTTATAAAGCCCTTAATGGCTTGGGTCCAGGGTACTTGGAACGCCTCCTGCCAGCATCACTTTCCGATCGCCCTGTTCGCTCTCATAGGAGGGGCCTCCTTGGGGTGCCGCCAGTCAGATATTGTAGGCTGGCGGTCCCCAGGGCTAGGGCCTTCTCTGTGGGAGCACCTGCCCTCTGGAATCAGCTCCCGTCGATCTCCGTTTGGCCCCTGACCTCCGCTCCTTCCGCCGGACCTGAAGACTTGGTTGTTCCAACGGGCCGGCCTTGAATGACCCGTTGGGTTTATTTTAATTTATTTGGCTTGTTTACTGTTTAATCTTGTTTTATTGTAAATTTTCTCTGTTTTAATGTTCACGCCCTGAGTCCTTAGGGAATAGGGCGGCATACAAGTCGAATAAATAAATAAATAAATAAATAAATAAATAAATAAATAAATATATTGTGCTTTGTTAAGTGACTGTACATGATGGTTTCAAATGATAACTTATTACTTTTCAGCTTTCTCTCCAATTCCCAATATTTTTGGATAATACATTTCAAATTGTTCTGAATGTGAAGTCCCCAATTTTAACTCTGCTGTTGTAAAAGTGTGGTATGATTCGTCTGTGGGGTGTCTGGCATACAACAAAAGTGAGTCTTTAACCATCTGTTCCAACAGTATAAAATTAAAGCCCCTGTCTCTTTTTTGCTGATGTAAAAGCAGTAATGGATTCCCTAATGAATGCTTTAAATGTGTCCCAGAGAGTTAAAGTATTAGTTGAACCCTGATTAATTTCAGACAAGGAACAAATTTCTCTCTTAATATATTCAAAAAAAAATTAGAAAGAAAGAAATAAGAAAAATGAGGAGCGTCTCTAAGGAGAGAGGCATTCAAGTACCATCTGGAATTAGCTGATTTATAGTTATTAATTTTCAAAGTTAGAGTCACAGAAGCATGATCTGAAATTGCAATGGAGCCTATTGAAGAGATCATAACTTTATCCATCAAAATAGAGGAATTATAGAATAATCTAATCCATACCAAAGTTAATATGTATCCTAAAAATAATGGTTTAGAAGCAAAAGAATATTTATATTTTGGGTGCTACCACTTGGTATAGAGAATGAAATCAAAGCTGGACTATTTTAGATGTTTAGGTAGAGGTAATAAGATTCTGTTGATATATTACCCATCCCATTGATGGACAGTTTTCCTGCCTGTCCAGAAAGAGCTGAACTCCAATTTGGTTTTGAGATGTGTGGTTTGGTGCAAATCTGATTGTTTTTTATTGCCCACTTTGTAGAAGAGATTTGTGTTCTGCTAGATTTATGTTCAGGCTTTTAATAAAAACATCTAGACATAAAATAGCTGGTCCATTAAGGGGAAGAGTTCAAGAATACCTACTTTTGAAAATATATGAGGTGGACAGCAGTCTTTACGTCTTCTTTTCACAACAAAAATGCCACACACATCTGCAGAAGTTGCTTTTTCTTCGTAATTTTTTCCTGGAAATACTGTGTACAATGAGGACTGACTGGATATGTACAATAATCATGTAATATTGATTTACATAATGTGACTCTCCTCTGCTATGGAAAAAGTGAAAATTGAAAGACAAACAGGAAATGGGTTCCTGAGCTCCTAGGGACTCCTTAAGTAAGGAACTTTTCACTTTTTTTTTTCACTTCCCACATCTTGGTAGATGTTGTAATTTATTTGTTTGTAAAATTTCTGTACAGTCTACCTATGTGACTCTGGCCGTTTTACAAATAAAACCGCAGAAATATATTAAACTCATCATTAAAAAAAAATTAAAAATGGAATTAAAACAAAGTTTAAAAGAATGTTTATAAGTTTTATTTTAATTGTTCTGGAAGCTCAGGATCAAAACAGAAATATGTAATAAAAAGGTATAAATATATCCTTCTTTTGATATTTTATCAGCATTCATCTTGTTGATGACTTAGTCATCAGAACAAAACTGCTGTCATCAGAGATATTTTTGGTTGCTATATTTTAGTTTTTTTTTTTTTTTTAACCAAATTTTATTCAATTTTTAACAATTTTTTAAAACAGCTCTTTTCAGTAGACAGCATGTTCCCGAGTCATCACTTTTACATGCAAATGTGACAGTAGATCTATATTCCTTTTAAACATTTGACTTCACTTCTATTCCATTTTAGCGGACAAAGGGTCAAAAAAATTAATCCTAATCTCAAATCTTAATCTCATTCTGTATAGCCCCCAGTTCATTTCGAATTAATTGCAAATATACATATATATTTTAAAAGCTTCATGTATAAATCTTACAAATAACAATATATTTGCCCATCATATTAAAGATAAAGTTCATCCATGTCTAACCTTTAATTATCTTCACATTGTTAATACTCTTTTATCATTTACAGAATTCTTTTGTCCGTCAGATTTGCCCTTTCATCACATATTCTCACCATAATTCTAAATCCATACCCATGTTAACACTAAAAAGAATGAAAAAGAAACCTAGACTTGCACCCCTTTTACTACTTTGAAAGTGACACCTCAGTGGTTAATATAGTAACATAATCATAATCATTCCCTTCAAAACGAAAGATAGAAAAAAAGAAAAGAAAATGGAAAAAAGCTCCCTTACAATATATCTCTAATCGGTTGGGTTCTGCAACACATATCCCCCCTAAAATTTATTTATGGTTCCAAAATAATAATAAAAATAACTAATCTTGGTTATTGACAAATCCCATTTTTATGCACTTTCTAAAATCATTTCAATTAATTCAATTCATCTAATCATCATTTAGCTTTCTTTTATAGATAAGAAATGAAAAAATGTGACCTTTTACCAGTAAAATTGTCAGTAACCCCTATTGTTTTACACTTTTATAATTACAATAGATTCTTATTACCATTTCTTCATGCAGAACCCCCCTTTTAAATACGTCAGCCATTGTCTCTATACAAACAAGTTTCTCTCTTTGTTATGTAATTCCCGCATCTCTCTTTCTTTTGTTCTTGTTTCTTGTTCCTTCTCCTCTCTTTTATCCCGCTATCCCCCTTCTCTATCCAGTTTGAACTCTCTCTCTTTACCTTTCTGCTCTCTATCCTTCTGGACCTTTCTAACATGCCTAGTTTCATAAATGTTCCTTTTTAATTACCTTCTTAAGTTTCATTTTTTTGACCATCCTCCCTTTCCCTTTTATTTGTATTAATCTTTGTGTTAATTGTCTTCTTAAAATAGCTTTCGCTTGTGCTTCCCTCTATTATCCTGCTCTCCCCTTCTCTATCCAGTTTGAATCCCTCTCTCTCTCTTTACCTTTCTGTTCCTTTCCTTCTGAACCTTTCTGGCATGCTTAATTTCGTAAATGTTCCCCTTTTTAGATACTTTCTTAGGTTCCGTTTTTTAGCCACCCTTCCTTTCCCTTTTATTTGTATTAATCTTTGTATTAATTGTCTTTTTAAAATGGCTTTCTCCTGCGCTGGCTCCACCCTTTCCACGGCTTCTTCTTCTTTATTCAGCACCCGAATGCCCATATTTTCTGCAACATGCCAAGTTAGTTCAGTCACTTCCTGTAACAGTTCTTTCATACTTTTAAACTCCATTTTAATTCTTTGGATGACCACCAAAATTTTAATTTTCCTTGTTTCTTCTTTAAATTTTCTATGATCCTAACCCAGGTCCAGAATCTATATCAATATTACCAATCAGTCCGGCAATCCGTCTTTGTGTATTCAAGCTTTCACTTTCTATAAGTCCTGCGTCTCTTTAAAATGTAGCAACTCCAATCCACAAAGGAACAAGATAGTTTCTTACTTCTTTAGCTTCCAATTTTTCTCCACAAAGTGGCACTTTCTGCACAGAGTCTTAACCCTTTCCTTTTATTTTAATAATCAAAGTTTTCCGAGCCCCAAACTTAAGTTCTTACACTGGCTTCTTCCTTTCCCGGTTCGAAGCCCCTTATAGCTGTCAGAAATATTTTACTTATTTTTCTTCACTTGGAACTGCGCCGCTTCTGTTTCTCTTTTTCAAAAACTCATCTTTATCTTAATCCCGGGGTGCCTTGATCTTACCATCCGATACTCCCGGTTCCTCTGCTGTCGACTTCTCTCTTTCCTCCTGCACCAATCTTAGTCCCGTTGAGACCTTCTCTTCGAGGTGGCCATTTTTGACCACCGCTTCTTAACGTCTTCGGAGGGAAGAGACCAGACCCAAAAGGGGGGAGATGCGGCTCCCCTCACTCTGGCTGGCAGATTTCCCTTTCTCCGCCGCCCCTACGAGGCAGCTTCAGCCCCGAACCTTGCAGGATCGGGGCTCTCCGACGCAAGAGCCAGGCTGCGGTCGAGGACGATCACAAACCGCCGCCTGTTCTCGAGAAGGCTCAACCCGGAAGTCCGCTATATTTTAGTTTTCAAGTAATAAAATGAATCCATAAATATGTGTTAATATTTATGTATTCATTTTGAAATCAAGTAGTTACATGTCGCCCTTCTTGTACCCAAGATGTTTCCCCACTTTTATATTTCACTAAGTTGATTTATTTGATTACTGCATTGAAAGAAGTTATTTTCTGGTAATATTATATGCTGATACAATATGCTTACTCTACATTTTGTAATTAAAACAGAGTTCCTTAAAAATATACAGAAGAATAATGCCATCAAGCACTTTTTTCTCAAAGCAAAACTCAAATTGTCCAATTTGCATGTTTCAGAGCAAGAGATACTGAGTTTCAGAACTAAGAATCTAACCCTAAACTCACTCATTATATATCAGTCCTCTAAATGTTTATATCAGTGACTCAAACAAACAAACACAAGTCTATTTTTATCACAAAGGGACTTAATTATACTGATAGGAAATTAACAAGACATATGCATCCTGCTATTTTTTTTATTTCAAGGTCACAAAGAAGTAGGTACATTTCTCCAAATTGTGTAAATTATCTGTAATAGCCTAATTCATATTTTTCACTAGTTACAACTTTGAATGCCACATAGCATCTGTCATGGGTATCAGAGCTTGGGTGAAAGCACCTACTTTTAAAAATTCCAGAAGCTAGGCAGGCTTCAGCTTGAAAGATAGTAACAGAAAACATAAGGAAACCATCACAGTATAAGTAGACTCATAATAGATCAGACCACATCTATCTAAACAGATTGCTGTTTCCTACGGTGCCTTTCCTGTAAATCATAGTTATCTTTTCTGTGATTTTTTTAAAGCTTCCCATCTTATGCCATTATTACATCACATAGTCAAGCCTTTGGATAAAAGGCTGCTTGGAAACCATTTATACAATTTTAAAAGCTAAGATGTTGATTCTAAATGATAGTATGTAGCTTAATTCTTTTATCAGTTTTGTCTTCATGCTACCTTTGCATGGTGATTTCATTTCTGCAGTCATTAATTTTCTTGACATCTTGAAGCATGCCTCTTTTCTTGGCAGTGCTATTATGCCAATGGAAGTCTTGACAAAGACATTGAAAAAAAGTATTTCTTTGCAATAAAAAAGAGAAAAGAAAGAGAAAGAAAGAAACCAAAATTATTCTTGAATTGCTTCCAAGTGGAAGCTGCAACTAATTTATTAGTAAATTGAAATGCAAGTAAGGAAAGCCTAGCAAGTTGAAGACCTTTGGATTAGGAGTAGTTATTTCATGCTAGCTTTTCCTGCTTAAAGTGCTCTGCTGTAGATCATTTCTTGATGCAAAATAAATATGATTATGGAATTCTAAATATGATGTTTGTTTGTTTTAAATCACTTTCAAAATAGCTATTTATGACTGAAATCTTGTGAGAGTTTTATAAGAGAACTTGCATTTTTTTGAGAAAGCAGTTTCTGAAGAAGCTGAAATCATTCCTTCCTTTGCCCTGTGGGGCTGAATACTAAAGGAAAATTGTGTGTTTCCTTCTTGCCCTCATCTAAATGTAGCACAAGGCCTCTGGAGGCCCAAGAACTCACAATAGCTGTTACTAAGCTGTTGTTAGACTGACAGCAAAAAGCTTTGGGAAGATGGAGCAATGTGTGTAGGTAGACATGGGAAAATACAGGGTTGAAAAGACTAAATAAAATGGGCCCGAGTACTGATTTGATTGCGCTTCACATCAAAGCTTACCGATAAGCTTTTCTTTTAAAATTATAAGCCAGTGTAAATAATCACTTAACCTAGGCTCTATAAATGCATCCCACTGAAATCAACACAATTTGCTGCAACGTAAACCTCCAGATATGTCATACTACCACACTCCTGGATATGCTAATTAGACAGTATGAGAATATTAATTCAGCATATCTGGAGGACTGCAGTATGTGAAGCGTTAACTAAATCATGTCCTTTGTTAGTAAAATAAACAAGAATCCTATAATAAAGAACTAGTTATGATTAATATACAAAGAAGGCTAAAAGATATAGGGATGGTGAAAAGCACACTTCCTAGATCCCATCAAATGGCAACATTTAAGGACAGGGACTTGGAATATTCCCACTCTATCCTATCAGGAAGAATGGGAAGGTATCCTTAATTACCCTGAAATTAATCCAACCCAGTGTTAGGTAACAGGCTTAAAGATAATGTCATGCCTCATGAGTCTAAATCTGAGGGGGAAGCCAAACAGCTGACAGAGAGCAGGATAGTGGCTCCGTTAGCTGTGGAGGAAACTGGGGAATGGCAAAGTCAGGCTGGACAGAGCATGGAAGAGTAGAACAAGACAGAGAGAGTTCAGATGAAGACCAAGGCCCACCCCTTCTTCATCCTAGTGTGCACAGGGAATAACACAGAAGAGAGCAACATGGGTGGCATGGCCTATGAGGAAGAAAGGGCCCTGATTCCTTTCACAAGGCATACCTGGTGATGGAGTTTAAAGGAGAGGCAGTTGGGAGGGGCGTTTTCCGGGAACAAACACTGAATTCATCTAGTGTTGAGAGCTTTGGCTTGCATTTCTGGCTTCTTCATGACTGTTTGAATTATTGTCATGCTTCTGTGTGCTTATCTTGTCTTGCTGGAATTATTGCCATGATTCTTCTTGGACTCATTATCTTGCTCTGCTGGAGTGATTGATTGCAGTCAGTTTGCTTACAGCATTTGGAATGGAGTAACTGCAGCCAGAAGCTGCTGTAGATTCGTGGGAGAGCTTTTCTCCAGGTTGGAGAGTGAACGGGACATTGGGGGCTAGTGGGAGCAAATAAAGGGATTCATATCTGTTGTCTGGCTGTGTTGCCTTTATGCCATGCCCCGGGTCATCACAGGTAATAACCAGCATTTTGAATTGCATTTAGAAAACAACTGGGAGTCAGTGCAGCTTGCACAGCAATGTTGTGACATGGGAAAACCAAAAGGTGTTCAATACTATGTGAGCAAATTAACTACCTTCTCAACAATCTTCCTTTTCCACATGAGTTATCCAAGAGGGTCATATTGAGGATGGTCTCCTGAAAAATGGGCACACCACCCTTCTTCAAAGATGTATCAACCACCACTTGGACCTGACTACATGCCTTTCCCAGTAGGACTTGACCAGCTAGGAGAGGCATGGATCCAAAACACAGTTACAAGGATCCTATCCCCTTATTCAAAATCAACCTGTTCATAACTGAACCCAGATGTATCTCATTGATTTCCTCACATATGCTTAGTTATTGTTTAGCTGTTTGAGTAAATTCAAATAGTTCACTGTGTGTGACAGATGCTGAAAATATTCTTCATGGTAACCCTGAAAGGTTTCCCTTGGATTCTCCTTACCCAGAAGAGATCAGGTCACCAGAAACAGGGCTGTTGGGCAGCTATCTGCAGATGTAATAAGAGCAGAGAAGTAATGCACATTAGCTATTCATGTTAAGCACAAACACATGACAAGGCTGACTGTGATGGTGAATTAAACTGAACTGAGAACTGAACTAAAGAACTTAGTTTGCTATAAATATATTATTATTGTATTGTAGTATTGTAATCAGATGTTTACACTGGATTTTGCATTTTTAATCACCTATTGAATCCTTCCTGAGGACTTGGGGGAGAGATTGTGTTTGATGCTGTTCAAAATATTATCACGGGATGTAGGTTGTTCTGAATAAAATTGCTTTTTGCAATTAACTGATGGTGATTTGTAAAGTCTTATGGTGCTGAAGCGATGCTTTTGATGTTTTAGAATTGCACCTGAGACACCCATTACTGCTACTACTACTACTACTACTACTACTACTACTACTACTACTATGGGGTTTTTTGCCACATTCATTCTATTTGCAAATCTTGGCATTTTATGATTTTCTCCAGTTCTTTCAAATCTGCTGTCTCCAGGCACCACAACATCCACTCTCCAGACTTTTTTATCTTTCTTATCAACAATTGTTACGTCTGGGATGTTATGTGGAGATGTTTGTCTGTTTGAATTCTAAAGTCCCAGAGCACTTTAGCTTCTTCATTTTCTATTAACTTGTCTATTTTGTGGTTTTTGTCAATTCTTGCACGCAGGCAAATGGTATTTCTTGTATTTCAATGCACCATTGTTGCTATTTTTTCATGCTGTTGTTTGTATTTAGCCTGTGCGATCTTCGTGCAGCAGCTAACCAGGTGGTCCACTGTTTCTTCAGTTTCTTTGAAGAGGATTCATTTGCTTTCTATTGCTTTCTTCTCAATTCTTGCTTTGTATGCATTTGTTCTTAAGTCTTCTGTAGGCAGAATTAGCCCCTTTCTCTCTTTCTTCAAATTTCCTGCTTTTAGCCATTGCCAGGTCTTGTTGTTATCTGCTTTGCCTGCTATTTTAAGTACTGGCCTTGTAACACTTTGACTTGCTATGTTTGTTTTCAATTCAGTATTTTTTGTGGGCCTGTTTGGTCTCTCCAATATTCAGTAAGTTTCATGATATGCTAGCATTGGTGCATGTTCTTCACTGCCTTCAAATATTCTTCCAATGCCTTTTTTTTCTTCAACTGTCTGGTATACTTGCAACATTCCACACTCACCAATTTTACTATCATTTCATCATTTTAACCAGCTTATGCTACTTCTTTTCAAGGTGGGAAAATTGAACTCTATCCAATGCAAACCCCTTCCTGTCTTCCAAAAATATAGCCTTTTCAAGAATTTTTTATGTTTAAAGTGGATTTGTTGCAATATCAAAATTTTATAAACTGTATGTTATTTGCTTATTTATTTTAATTAAATCATTTTAATTTTTCATAATCATGGAGTTGGGAGGCTTATAATCAGTAATCTGCAATAAAATGGCCATAGTGCAATCCAAAGTAAACTGGAAAAATTTACAATTGTAGGTAATATAGAAAGCAGATAGCTTTAAACAAGAACAATAATATTATGAATATTACTATATAAATGGACCAAATAAATTCTTCCACCATTAAGCTAACAATCTTGTAGATATTTAAGACAATTATATATACTTTTCCTTTTCTCCTTTTTTGCATTTTCAGTTCTTTTAATCTAATGTACTATTTATCTGATAAATACAAATGTATATGAAAATTCACTAAATATTATTACAATGTTATTTTTAAATGACTGCTAGTGCAAGAAGGTTAAACTTATGTCCATATTTAGCAAAGTACATCTCAGATTATTTGTAATAGGCAACTGATACAGAATCCAATAAAGTAAAAATGTAATTCATTTTTAAGTCCTTGCAATATAGGTAGTACTCAACTTATGACCACAGTGAGCCCAAAATTTTATGTTGCTGAGACATTTGTTAAAGTGAGTTTTGCCCCAACTTTCTTGCCACAGTTGTTAAGTGAATCACTGCAACTGCTAAGTTAGTAACACAGTTGTTAAGTCAATCTGGCTTCCCCATTTACCTTGATTGTCATAAGGTTGTAAATGGGATCACATGACCTCAGGGCAGTACAACTGTCACAAATATGGTCAGTTGCCAGGTGTCTGAATTTTGATGCCATGATCGCAGGGATACTGCAATTATCATTAAGTGTGAAAAATGGTCATAAATATTTTTTTCAGTGTAACTGTTGTAACTTCAAATAGTCACTAAATGCACGGTTGTTAAGTTGAGGATCACCTGTACTATAAATCCACATCCATACTAATAATGCTTAATAAGATGCAGTCAATATTTCATATTTTTATTGATCAACTGCTTCAATATATATATATATATATATATATATATATATATATATATATATATATTTGTTTTCGTAGATTTTCACGGGTAAAGGTATGTAGGTCTTGGTGTATTCGGGTCTTGTCCCGTGTAGGATTGAGAATACCTTGGCAACGTTTCGACGAAATCTCATCCGTCATCTTCAGGCTGGTGTCTTCAGCTTCGTTCTCCTGGGAGAACAGCCACGATCACACACTTCTCTCGTCGAAACGTTGCCAAGGTATTCTCAATCCTACACGGGACAAGACCCGAATACACCAAGACCTATATATATATATATATATATATATATATATATATATATATATATATCCACCCATCTCAAATATACAATTCTTAGGTAGCTTATAGCTGTTAAAACAGAACTGAAAACAGTAAACAAAGCACAAGACAAAAACACAGAAACCTTTAAAAATCATGTGAAAAACAACTGAAAATTATAAAACAAGATCATTGGGCAAAACTTTCAGCAATATTTAATATAGTCATTTACCAGGGTCTAAATCGCCATCAGATTTCCATACCAGACATGTATTCAGAGCCTTATGAAAGGCCAATAGGGTCTTTCTGGGGCATGATGTTCCAAAGGGTGGGCCCCATGACAGAAAAGGATGTATTCTGGAACCCTATGGGATGACATTCAACAGAGAAGAGCTGGGACATGCCTCTTTGGCTGGATCTAATGAGATGGGTAGATATAATTGAAAAGATACAGTCCCTCAAATAACCAGGTGAATGAGGGGGTTTTATAGGTCATTTACCAGAACCTTAAATTGACCCATTTCAGCTCATTGAGCAGAGGTGCATACAAAACTGTAGATATTGCCACCTTTAGCAGATGTTCTTCAAGGGCAGCCCCATGTACAATGCATTACAATAATCTATTTGGGAGGCAACCATTCAATAAGGGAGCAAGGAACAAATCCAGGAACAGGCTGAAGACATACAAGACAAAGTTGTACAAAGAACTCCTTCCCAGGACACAGCTGCTGCTGCCTATACTTTGAACACAAGTTATAAGGTATTTCTTTCCTTTCTTTTCAGTAATAATTTTATTAAGTTTTAATCACAACAGTAAAAATACTAAAAAAAACTGAAATAAAAAGTACAAGAGAGCAAAAATAAAAATACCCCTCCCCTCAAGAATACAACTTCCCATGACATCAAGACAAATATAAGCTAACACCAGATATAACTGTGGTTGAAAAGGTAGTGTAGAACAGAAGACAAAGAATTGGACAAAATCACAAAGTATCAAGATCTGAAAATTGATATTAAAAATTAGGGCATAAACCAGACATGGTGGTCCCAGGGGTTATTGACATACTGGATACTATACCAAAAAATCTTGGATGGCAGTTAGAAAATCTGTACATTGAAAACATTTTCATCTGCCAATTGTGAAAGTTCACACTGCTTAGATTTGCACTTATACTGCACTGCTACAATACAACATCCTAGGTTCTTGAGACTAATTTGAACATATGAAGGCCAATATCAGCTAAAGAGCTGCCAGTTGTTCACTTTTTTGTAAGTAAATAATAGTAAGACTAATAATAACATAAAACTTCCACATTGTTGGGAAGGACTCAGTTAGTAAAAATGCCAAATCCAGTTTGAACATGTAGCTCAATCAACAATTGTTGATAAGAAAGACAAAAAAGTCTGAATAGTGGGTGTTGCAGTATCCCGTGTCAGCAAAATATACTGGTCCTAGTATCTCATTTTTTAAAATATAAACAATGCTGTGTTTCAATAGTTAGATAGCCTAGAACACAGATCATTTTTACATATATATTTTATTGTGTTTATTAATATAACTTAAATGTTTATATATATTGCTAGTTCATGTACAACATGCCATACGCTAAATAAATAAATTTCTCAGTGTACACTGATATTAAAATAAGGCACAAAAATCTTTATTTATGTGCCTTAGATACTATCCCATGATGTTGGAGTGCCAAATGAACACCAGTGACCAGACATAAACAAACAAACAAAAAATCCTGCTCATTTTCTACAGTGAGTATTTTCAGACATTCAGCTTTGTGGATAATCCTGCAAGGACTTTAGTTAAAATAATCAACAACCAACACCTTTGCAAACGTAATAACTGATATGTATTTCCTTTAAGGCAGAGGCTGCTAATATTTGGGGTGTTGTCCATTTAAAAAGGAAAGTCATGTTACATCAGAACTTTCTACCCACAGAGCAGAGACAATAATGATTTCATTTGCATGCCACAAAAAAGCAAGTGTTCAACATGTTCATTGATCAAGCATAGTGTTCTTAAACTACCTCACTTCTTTGTTTTACATTCATTTCATGTGAGCAATTTTGAGTAGGAGGAAAAAAGCTAGGAGCTTTAGAGCATTTCAGAAAATACCCACCATTTGGTGCAATCATGTGCATTCCAAAAGAGGCAGTAAAAGGCCTTTTGGAGCCAAGGAATAAAATTAAGGTGCTTCAAAGATGCTTTCAGAGGGCATCTAGGACGAATGACTTATACATCAAGGATGGCAAGAAAAAAACAAAGCCCTTAGCTGCCCTACTCCACATTTAACACAGAGAAATGTGTTTTTGTTCCAGGCTTCCCATCTTTAAATTAAGGAACTCATATTTTTGAAGTAATTAGTGGCATAGGTAGAAGAAAAAACAAGTTAAGTCAATATAACAGTTAGGCTGCCAGGACTGATCTATAGCTAAGAAAATAGCATACAGGCAGTGCTGCAAATCTCAGCATGTAAATCATAATTAGAATCATCAAAATTGATTGGATCTCTCTTTTGTTACAAACTATTTCTGGTTTTAGCAATCCACCACTCCTGCACTTATAACAGAACAGAAAAGATGTAATTGTTATGCAGTGATCCTCTACCCAAAATATTGCAAGGATTAATTATACTTAAATCTAATGGTATGTTCAATCATAAAATCTTACCTAAAGATTGCAGACCTTAATTAAAACATCCTTAGAATAATGGTTTTCCAAAACAAGCCTTAGGGAGGAGATTGCCCTGATTTTATTTGGTGGTTGCTATTATTCTTATAAACCTACTTTTCTGGCAATCATGGTGGCTTATTGCAGAAAGAAAAAAAAAAAAACAAATGTAAAATGAACTCCCAAACTACTACAATTAAAATATACTGCAATTATTTTAAAAATAATAAAGCCAAAATTTAAAATAGTTTCTTTTGTCTCTCCCTCACTCTGCTTTATTTTATTAATAATTGGGGTTCCTTCCTGACAGTCAGACAAGCTGTTGACCTAGTTTTGTACATAGTCACTCAGGGAGAAGCATTTGTTCTGGCTCTGTGTTGCTTTTACACTTCCTCTCAATTTTGAATAGTATCACCCCCTTGCAGGAATATTGCAATATGAACCATCTCTCTCCTAGCAACATGAAGAGAAAAAATATAGAGAGAAGAACACATGAGGGGGCTGTATGTGACTTATCTTTCCTGTACTACTTGTGCACGCAGCAATGCTGTGTGCATATTTGCACACAGCTCATAATTTTGCACTGTGTTTTCCAGGCCACGAAGTTATAAATCAGCATGATCTCAGCTGCCATTATGTATCTGCTTTGTGATTAAGATTCAGGGCCAGAGATTTACTGTGCAGCAATTCTAGAGAGGATGTTCTTGGGGGGGCAAAAACATGCCTTAAATGTAGAATTGAAATCGCACATGAATCTTTCTTGTGTTTGGCACCAAATAAAGATCTACTTTTTGTTCAGGCTTTGAATTAAATTTCTACTGCTTTATTTCATGTTCTCCTATTCCTTCCCATTTTCACTATTTATTTTATGTTCTTTGCAAGGGTTGTACTTTTATGATGTTGACTACATTGTATCATTTGGGGGATCATTTTATAATGAAAAGTGGGTGACCAGTTAATTTCAATAGATCATATTTTCTACATGGACAACATGGGGGAAGATGAATAACTGTTCAACTGCAGAAATCAAGCAGCTAAAATAATTTCTGATATAGATCTGTACAAAGGAAGCATGTCTCACATCACCCTGCTGTTTCTTTACCACTTTGGCGACACTATGAGCATTGCAGATGCTGACCCTCCCTCAACTGGTTCTTAGACATCCCCCCCACTACAATCAATTACAACACAGTATGGATACGAAGCACGTTTCCAAAAGTGCCAATCCCAAAATCATACGGTAGAAAACATGCTCACATTTTTCCAGCCATTTTTTCAAAAATAAGTGAAACATATTAGTACTATCTACAGGTAGTCGATTTAACAACCATTCATTTAATGACTGTTCAAAATTATGATGGTGCTGAAAAAAATGTCTTAATACTGATGCTTGCACTTGCAATAATTGCAGCATCTTTATGGTTGCATGATCAAAATTTGGGTACTTTTCACCCAAAATGGATGACAGCTACAGCATAAAGGGTGATGTGATTTCCATTTGCAACCTTCCCAACAGGCTTCTGACAATCAATGGGAAACTGGGTTCACTTAACGATCATGTCATTCACTTTATGACTATGGTGATTCATTTAATGGCTATATCAAAAGAGATAAAATCAGGCACGACTCCCTTAAAGATCACATCTTTCACGATGGAAATTCTGCTCTCATTTGTCGTCATAGGTTAAGGACTATTTGTAGAAGTTTATCCTGTATGAACAAATTTATATATTTTTTGCTATACAGACAACCTTCTATACTTCTGTTGGGAGAAATATCCTTCTGGGTTCAGTTCCAAGTGGGGAAAAAGACACTGGAAACATGGAGGCTGTTTGGAAGGTTTAATGGTGGACAGGACCACATGGCCTGGAGCTCCAGAGTGAAAAGGAAGGATGATCACATGCTTCAAGGTGAAGAAAGAGATCAAGAAAAGGGCTGAGGTACTGAGAGTGCCTGGGTTTTATAACCTTTGTTGGGATTTGAATTGGAGCTTGTTTCTAATTGGTTGTCAGACTCCCATGGGGTCATGCAGGGGCAACTCTGTAGGCTGTCCTGAGTTCCAGACTTGGTTGAGCCTTGCTGCATGATGATGAACTGAAAGGGCTTTTGAGTAATTCCTATAGCTTTACCTGGAGATATTTGTTATGTAATGTATTATGGCCCAGGCCTTAATGGCCCACCCATTAACAAAGGGGGTGTGAGTTTCTGTTTCTCAGTTTCTACCCTTTTTAGAGGAAATATTCTGCCTTTTTAATATTTCCTAGGATATTTCAATTTTCTAGGAGAGGGGTGGGTGCTAACTTCCTACAATCCCTCTTTTTTCTTTTCAAAACACATGAGTGTTTTGACAAAAATTTAAAAGGTGGTCAGATCAGGGAGATTTTTGATGAGTGCTTTTAATTTTTCTGATGCAAAGGGAAAGGTATTGAAAAAGAGGAAACAGAAAAGGATTCCTTCAGTGGCTCCCAAAAGCTTTTAACCATGAAGTTCTAGCAGGCTGGGAAAACTTTTGGATTTTTTTTTAAAAAACAGTATCCAATTTTTCATGCTAATTAATTTTCAGATGTTTTGATGTACTTTTTGTGAGTTTACAGTCAGATTGTAAGCACAAGCCTCTACATTCTTCACAACCTTTAAATTACAGGCTGCCCATTTCCAAAGTTATGGTTACTACCTGCCTAGTTCTTAGCTTCCAGGGTTTGTGAGGCCAAATTGAGGTTAGCCAGTGTGCAATCCAGGCTATTTAGTATTTAAAATTATACACAATGATCCCTGGGACTTCTACTCATGAGACCACCAGTGCAACATATCCTGCTTTACTGGGCAACTGGGCAGCATCATTTGTGAGTCACAGTCAGGCCTGAGGTTTGGAGATCTCTTTTCTGCTATCTCTTCAGGAATTGCCTGAGGGAGATGCCCCCTCCCCCATGGAATTAGCAGGGAGCTTTGCTTGGGCCTTAATGCCACAGAGCAGCAAAAAAAAAAAAACACACAAAAAAAAGGAAGCTAGGAGCAGCAAAAAAGAAGAAGCTAGAAGCAGCTTTGTGTGGAGGTAGGTGAAGGGATAACCTCTATCTAATTCTGAATGGTGTGTCTCTATGTATGTGTCTGTGTATGCAGCTAGTTTTACAATACAGATAATATAAACATGCTGGACAATTTTTCCTCCCACCAGACAGAAGTCCAAGGTGTTCAGAACTTGCTGGGCCAGCCACTCTCAAATACAATCCTTACATGAGTACATTAAACTGGTTACAATATAAATGATATAAGAAAAAACATTACAATGAATTTTCAGTTACAATGTATTTCCACCCTCCCCCCATAATCTTTCTAACTATCTCCTGGGGATTGAAGAATCTTTTAGTCTTTTACTGGTCCATCTCAGAGTCCTTTCCTTCATGTCTCTGGGTGACAGAGGCTTGGCCTGGTGGTATGCATGGTTAGTCAGGTTTGAGAAAGTCTGCCCCACTCTGGTTTGCTGTAATGACTTTCAGTGGAGGCTGGATCCAATCCCAATTACTGGTTCCAATGGATGGAATGTCTCTAAGGAACAGCATCTGCTTCCCCATGTTGCAGGGTTGAAAGACAAAGAACAAGAGTCCCCTCCCCCGCTTCACTGGTAATTCTACCAGGAAAGACATTGTAAAAGGATTAGAGATTTTTTGGGGGTGGTGGTGGTAGATAGCTTGCAGGCATTGTTTGAGGAGGAAGAAAATAACATCAGTATTGCAGTTATTAAACAGATAAATCGGTTTCAACAAAATGGAGACACAACAAATGAGAAAGGAAAAAACTGGATTCACATACTTCAGGAAAAAGATGATCAGGTAAAATCATTTAAACACACAGTAAATGCAAGGATGAATCTTTTCTTGTAAATGAACTTAAAACATGCACTAATAACTTTGGGTTTTTCTTAAAAGCACAGAGAGGAAAGAAAATTGAACTCTGTTCCTCATCCAGTCTAGTTGGCCAGACCAGACTGGAAGAAGACATTTTCTTTCAGTGTTTTTAATTCTTAACAATTTAAAATTCATATCTGGAGGGATCAGAGACACTTAACAGTTGCAACAGTTACCTGGAGGACACACAAAGACTTAGACACATGCACACGCATGCACACACACACACACACACACACACACACAGACACAGAGGTTTACACACACAGTGATCATTCCCACTATAAATTTCTCATTTAAATTGGGGAAGGCACAAATTTTAAGGAACAAACCACATGGTTGCATAGAAGACAAAGAAAGAGACACAGAAAGAAAGAAAGAAAATTCCATGTGATCCTATTTTATATATTGCCCTTTTCTTTCATTTTTCTTTTCTTTTTCTAAGTACCTTTATTTACCACATTGGTCTTCCTGTATCCCTCAGCAAAGCCCATTCTCTACATATACATTTTGCCTTTTTCTTGCTCATGCCAGCTAGGTTCAGCATCTGCCACTCATCCCAAGCCTCCAACAGCTCTCCCAGGGGGGGTTCCACTCAGGACCCTCGAACTACCGCTTCCCATGTTTCCCCTTCCGATGTGGGGTTCACACTTTGGCTTAGTCAGGTCAGTCAATGATCCAGTTTTTAGACACAAGAAATCCAAGAGCAAGAAAAAAAAGGTGTCTGGGGGAAACTTTGGTTTAGTTAGTCATTGCACCTTGTACAATGACATCACACACTATCTTAAAAAACACAAAAAACTCTCTTTTCCACAAAGTATTCCACAAAGCATTCCACAAAGTATTCCACAAAGTATTCCACAAAGGATGCACACTCCCCTTAAAAAACAGCAAGAGACTCTCTTTCTCTTGCTCTCTCTTTTCGCCATGGTTTTTGGACTGAAGGTAAACTTCCTGTCCAGACTTCTTTCCTCTCCCCCCCAAAAAAACAGTCTGTGAGACTTTCTGCCCCCCACAGATAAATACTGCTATTCCACCTTGTTAAATAATATTAATTGAGTTTGGCCTGGATCTTTAAACCTATATCTATTTCACAGAGTCATTCAATAAATTGCAATGCCAAGTTGTGTCAGATCAAAACAGATTTATTTATAACAGAATAATCAATAAATATATTATTCTTAAATATCTACAGAGTCTTTTCTTCTTTCGTTCCTTTTAAACAGTCCTTCAAGGAACTAGAAGTCACTATGAGGGATTCACAGTTCTTCCTCTCATAACCTCTTCTTAGATATAGCTAACCTCTTTAGAAAGTCCCTTTCTCTTTAGGTTATAGATCTTCTCTCAGATCTCTTTGCTATATCTTCTCATACACAGACCTCAGTCTGTCAGATCCTAATATCTCCTCAGAGTCTTGGATCTTCTCAGTATCTCCAATCTCCCTCAGAATCTCCTCATTTTCTTTCTCTCTTTTCTCACACATTGAAAATGACAGTTGACAGCCCTTTTATACTTAGGGGCGTGTCCTACAGTATCACAGTGGGGTGCTCAATGCCACGCTGTCATTGGTAGGTTTGATCACTCCATCAAACTCTACTAATTTGTAAACTGCATAGTAACTCCAGAAAGTTCTACTTTCTGACAATCCCCTTCTGTATGCATTTACAGAATTTTTACACAAATATATATTGGGCTATATATATACACACTCTATTTACAATCATTGAAATAATTATACTTACATAGTTAAAGGTAATTTTTCTAGCAGGTACATGTGTTGTTCTCTAGGCAAGGGCTTGGTGAAAATGTCAGCGATCTGTTGCTTTGTCTCGGTATATATTGTCTTTATGAAACCTGTTTTAGACAACTGTCTAACATGCTTATATTTTATGTCTATGTGCGTGATCTGTGGCCTACGGCTTCAGCTTTTGAAATTTCAATTGCTGCAAGATTATCCTCGTGGATAATTATAGGGTATTTGGGTTCTCTCCATAAACTCTTCAAGAGTTCATCGAACCATACTAGGTTGTTGGAGACTTTAGACAAGCATGCGTACTCAGCCTCAGCTGTTGAGGTGGCAATTAACTTTTGCTTACCTGAGTACCAATGTACTGGACAGTTATTAAGATATACAATATAACCTGAAGTACTCTTCCTCGATTTGGTATCACCTGCCCAATCAGCATCAGAGTAGGTGTAGAGTTGAGGAATTTCTGAAACGTAAGGCTCAAGTAAGAGTGAGAGATTCGCTGTGCCCTTAAGGTATCTAAGAACCCTCTTGATACCAGTCCAATGTATTTGTTTGGGATTTTCAGAATGCCTAGATAGGATGTTTATAGATAGGCTGATGTCAGGCCTAGTCCAACCTGCTATATACAAGAGTGAGCCCAATACGGATTTGTACATAGGTTTGTGTACAAAATCCTCACTATCACTATACATGTTTCTTGGGAAATCTGTTTGCATTGGAGTGTCACAGGGCTTGGCCTCTGCCATGTTGCACCTGTCAATCAAATCTAAGATTTTATCCCACTGAGAAAGCTCAAATCCTTTCTCAGTTTTTGTGAACTGAGAAATTTGTCAATCTGGCCTAGAGGCTTCAGTGCAAACTTTCTACTTACCTGATCAGAGAAGGATTTACTCCTCTCCTCTGATTTGCTGATGTACAAAATGTCATCAACGTATACAAGGACAGTTTCCTTGACACCATCTTGCTGCCTGATGAAAATACATTCATCAGCTGGTGAGGCAGTGAAACCTATTTGCCTTAGACACTCGGTAAGGCATTCATACCACCTTCTCCCAGACTGCTTCAGACCATAGAGACTTTTGTTAAGAAGCCAGATTTCATCTTCTCTATGGTCTACGCCCAGAGGTGCCCTTACATAGATTTCCTTGTCCAATTTGGCATGCAAATAGGCCATTTGTACATCAAACTGCTGAACACTCTCCCCATGTATGGCCGCTATGGTGAGAGCTGTCTTTACGCTCTCAGGGCGTACTGTGGGTGAGAAGGTGTCATCAAAATCCTCAGGGTACCTCTGCGAGAATCCCTGTGCCACCAATCTCGCCTTGTATAAGAAGTTCCCATCATCCAGTGGCTTCTTCTTATAAACCCACCTTGTGCCAATTACTTTCTTGTCTTTTGGTAATTTAGCAGGTGTGAACACCTCCAGCTTCCTGAGGCTGTTCATCTCCAAATCCATAGCAGCATGCCAATTTCCCTGCTCTTTTGGAGATAGCTTTAAAACATCCTCATATCTTTGAGGAGTGGTCGATGCCAAATTTACATTAGTGATGAAGTCACTAAACCTTTCAGGTTTCTTATTTCTAGTAGTCCGGATTGGCCTACTAACTGGCTCCTGGTCACAATTTGAATCATCCAAATTATCCAAATTGTCACCAGCTTCATCACTATTAATTTTGCCAGTTTTAATTTTGGGATGCCCCTTCTTCCGGGCTTCCCCCACTTGCTTCTTGAGGATTCCCTTAAGGGGCATGGAGATTGCCCTCTCTCCACTGCCTCCTGAGCCAGATTGTTACCATCATTAGATGGGGTTTGCAACACATTTTTATTTTTGCTGGCCGAATCATGGGCTTGTTTGGGAGCCAGAATCTCATTGGCGTGGATTCTGCTCCAGTTTGTGCTCTCATAGAAGGTGGCCGATCTTGAGATGACAATCCTTTTGTCATTTCCACAAAATTTGTAAGCCTTGGACCCAGGCTCATATCCTATGAATCTTAATTTGATCGACCTCCTGTCCCCTTCCTTCCTTAACTCCTTGGGGACATGCACATCGGCCATCACCCTAAATACATGCAGATGTCTTAAACTAGGTTTGCACCCATAGACCATCTCATAGAGGGTTTTCTCTACAACACTCGACCATACTCTGTTGAGAGTGTAGTTGGCATACAATATGGCCTCCGCCCAATATTCAAAATTTAGGCCAGCATCCTCAAGGGCGCATCTCATTATTGATTGGAGAACCCCATTTCTCCTCTCTGAAACCCTGTTCTGGAAGGCGGAATAAGGAGCTGTCCTAAGGTGGACTATCCCCTGCTCCTTCAACCAGACAGAGAAGTTGTTAGAATTGAACTCGGTACCTCTGTCTGTCAAGATTCTCTGAATCTTGATTTTGTGCTGGTTTAGGATCAAATTATAAAATTCCCTGAATTTTGAAAAGGTCTGATCCTTGGATTTGAGGGGGTACACAAACCCATATCTACTATGGTCGTCCACTATGGTGAGAAAGTAGATGTTCTTACCGAGGGAGGGTTTCAATGGACCCACCAGGTCCATATGCACCAGCTCAAAAATGTGTTTGGATTGCCTCTGGGATTTCCTGGGTGCTGGCTTCACCCTGGACTTGGCTCCCCTGCAAACAGAGCAATCCATGAATACATTACAACTTTTTACATTCAACCCTCTAGAGCACTCAGGTAGCCTCTGCACAATCGGGAAACTGAGGTGACCTATCCTCCTGTGTAGGAGATGGGCACACTCATCGTGCAGGGGTTTGCCAATGGACAAGGTCTTGGCACCCTTAGACTGTTCATCACTGTGCTCTGTGACAAACCTTACATGTTTGGTTTTATTTACATTACAATTAGTTTTCCCCTTCTCTTGTGTCTATCCCTCATGGTCAACCTCAGGCTCTGCTTGGGAGTCACCATCTGGATCACCAGCATTGACCTGGTTGCTGGTACCAGACTCCTCCAGCTTTGTAATGGGTGAGTAATATGGTAGGTTATTGATTCTTATAACCTTTCCCACCATATTGTCATCCTTGGTTACCATGGCTTCTCCTTCTGAGAAGATTACTTTTACATTACATTTTTCAGTAAGTTTTAAAATACTGAGAAGGTTATGTTCCAGCTTTGGAACATATAACACATTGTCAATGTTACCAAGCCCATGTATACTTACATTCCCTATACCTGTGGCCTTTATTCTCAGGCCATTAGCCACGGTTACAATGCTATCATGGTCAACCAGGTCATTCAACAACAGCTTGTTACAAACCATGTGCTTGCTAGCACCACTGTCCAGCAACCATAATTGCTCACGTTTCTGCTTGGTGAGCCTGGGGTAACTCGTCTCAGATATACCTGTGAAGTCATTTTGCTTGTACTGGTTCTTTTTGTTGCTTTCATAGCCCCCTTTACCCCTTCTCTGGTTGACAGGTTTTGTTTGGGGGTTCCTTTTAGGAGTGGGTGACCTCTTTCTGTTTCTAATGTTTGAGCGTCCCCTTTGATTTGTCCTTGGGCCCACAACTTTAGGACAATCCCTCCTAAAATGTCCCATTGATCCACATCCATAGCACTCACCAATTATGTTTACTCTACTGGGACTTCCAGTCCCTCTAGTCACCCCCCTTTTCTTTATGGAAGGCTTCCCTATCCTTCCTGAAATTAAATTCTGCAATGAGCTTGCCAGTCAGAACTTCCAGGGATATACCATTATAGTTAGAGTTATCCAATTGGGAAATAAAATTGTCCCAACTGGCATCCAAGGAATTAATAATGATACTTATTAAACTCGTTCAGAGACGGGTTCCCCTTGAATTTAATTCCTCCCTCATCCTCTTTAAATTACAGAGGTGCTCATTGATATCCATTCCAGCCCTTAATTTGGACGAATGGAATTCTCGGGAAATTCTGGCTGTGGCATTACAATTCTTAGAATTAAACATGTTAAATAAAATTTCCCAAAGCTCACATACAGTGAGTCCATGGGGGATGCTAGTGTAAAGTGCTGGATCAATTGAAAGGAGAATCAGACAAAAAATCTTATGGTGAAGCATGTCTACTTCCATAGACCACGGCTTGTGAGGAGGATTTATTAGTAAATCAAGCCCATTTTCCCTCATTAGTATCACCTGGATCTCCCTGGCCCATTCACGCAAGTTTCTCCCAGAAACAGACAGCTCATTAAAACTTAAAGGCAACAAGTTAGCATTTTCCTCTGTAAAGGAGTTAGTTTTGTATCCATTGTGCTGGTATCCCCTGTCAGCACAATAAGGGAGGGGTATGGTAACAGCAGGCCTGTTCCCCATTGGCCTAGACGTGAGCAATTGCTCCTCCCAGATGGGAGGGGGAGCAAAAACCTTTTGAACATGTGCAGAGCTCATTCTGGCTTGGCTTTGGTGGCTCAGGCTGTAAATGCCTGCTCTTAAGATCCAGCTGCCTACAACTACTGTAGGCTCGAATCCCACCAGGCTCAAGGTTGACTCAGCCTTCCATCCTCTCGGGGTAGGTAAATTGAGGACCCAAGATTGTTGGGGGCAATTAGCTGACCTTGTAAAATGCGCTTAGTAATAAGCAGGCATATACAATGGAATGAAGGCTATTGCTGAGCACATTGGATTGTGCTCCAAAAATTGTGAGCCGCCCTGAGTCTTCGGAGAAGGGCGGCATATAAATGTAATTAAAAAAAAAAAAAAGAAGGAGCTCGTCGGTTGAGCTTCTGAGGTAGGCCTCTAGCCTGCCTTGGGAGGTTCCAACTGAGCATGTGCAGATGCCATTTGAAGAGGAACGACGCTGGAGAAGGGGCTCTTCACTGGGGCTTCTCCAGAAAACCTCGGGCCAGGTAAGCAAGCCGCAGGAGTAGTGCCTGGGTAGGCCAGGGGGTTGGCAGCATAGGGAGCGGTGTGCTGGGAGCCTTCCTTGCAGGTCGTGGTAGCCTGGGGCTCGTCTAGATGACCGCAGGTAGAACGGGTCCCATCTTGGCTGCAAGTAGACCAGGGCCTCTCTGGGTGTAAGAAATTTGTTCCAAAGGCCGTGTCTAGAGTTTTTAAGGCCTTTTGGATTTCTTCCTCAGTAGGTGAGCTGTTTTCTGCTTGTTGCTGGGCTGTCATTGCTGGTGGGGTCAGCCTTTGGGCTGGCTGGCTATTGTGGGCTGCTGAAGTGGTAGGCTGGCCAGGAGAGTAGCTCTTAAGCTGTAGCCATGCTGGCTAGGCAGGGTCTGTTCCTCAGCTAGGAAGGTGGCAGGCGCCATTTTAAATGAGATTTTTGAATCTCCTGCCTTTGGGCGACCATTTTGTTGGGTGGGAAAGCCGAAAGAGACTGCTTTTGGCTTTCTGCACTTGTCATGCCAGCAGCTAATGGGGTTTCAGGGCAGGACTGGGTGACCCTTACCAGTCTGCTGTCTTCATGGGCCTCAGTCCTGGCCCTGACTGCTTCCTCTGGTGGGCTGGATTGCAGAGATCTGGAGCCATGAGTGAGTGAGAGGTTTTGACAGCTTTCAGGTTCCTTTCCACGTTGCTTGCTGTCTCAGACTCTGTTTCTGTTCTGTTTTGTGATGCCAGGAGCCTTGCTTTGGCTCTGGCCATCACCCTGGCACTTTTTCTGGTAGTTTTTAGAGTTGGCATTTTTAAATGACTTGAAGATAGATAGGTTTAACTAACCGCCCACTGCTACCAAATTTGTTAAATAATATTAATTGAGTTTGGCCTGGATCTTTAAACCTATATCTATTTCACAGAGTCATTCAATAAATTGCAATGCCAAGTTGTGTCAGATCAAAACAGATCTATTTATAACAGAAACAATCAATAAATATATTATTCTTAAATATCTACAGAGTCTTTTCTTCTTTCATTCCTTTTAAACAGTCCTTCAAGGAACTAGAAGTCACTATGAGAGATTCACAGTTCTTCCTCTCATAACCTCTTCTTAGATATAGCTAACCTCTTTAGAAAGTCCCTTTCTCTTTAGGTTATAGATCTTCTCTCAGATCTCTTTGCTATATCTTCTCATACACAGACCTCAGTCTGTCAGATCCTAATATCTCCTCAGAGTCTTGGATCTTCTCAGTATCTCCAATCTCCCTCAGTATCTCCTCATTTTCTTTCTCTCTTTTCTCACACATTGAAAATGACAGTTGACAGCCCTTTCATACTTAGGGGCGTGTCCTACAGTATCACAGTGGGGTGCTCAATGCCACGCTGTCATTGGTAGGTTTGATCACTCCATCAAACTCTACTAATTTGTAAACTGCATAGTAACTGCAGAAAGTTCTACTTTCTGACACACCTCTTTACCTTCAGGCCCACGTTTAGTGGATTGGAAGAGCTCAAATCCAGGAAAACTTGCTTCTCTTATGCAAGCAAGTACTGGCACTCCTAATTTAACTTCCTAATTACACAATTACCTAAAATCCTGGGTTTGCTTTTGGGATACACTGGACAAAAAAACCAAAAATTTTCTTCCCTCCCTTCAATCATAACCACTCGGCTTTCCCTCTTATATACAGAAGGTCCCACACTATGATGACCCCCCCTTGCTTTTCCTGTCCTGATGATCATGGCTCTGTAGAGCTAGCAATAGGCAAGAGGGTGGCTGGAGGCCAAACAAAGAAATGACATCCAGCTGCTGTCCAAGGGTGAAGCCCTCACACACACGCTCTTCCTCCTTCCCTAACAAAAGGTCCTGTGCTCTGGCAAACCCCCATGCTCTCCAGACTTTTGGTCTTTCTGTGCTTAGGAAATGCACAGAGAAAGTAAGATCCAGATGTGTTTGGAAGAAGGACCCTCTCACACACATGCAAGCATACACATATTTCCCATGCTTTAAATTTAGAATTTAGAGGTACTCACCTTCCTTCCAAGCAGCCTTTGAGCTCAACACTCAAATCCCCTTTAAAACCTTTTTTTCCAGATGGCCAAGGTCCAGGAAAACTCACCCACAGACTCAATGGGTCTGTTTGCCAGCAAGGGAATCTTACTTGGTCCATTGGTTAGGTTAGCTTGGAGTCCCATCTGGGGTGCCAATATTGTTGGAAGAAATATCCTTCTAGGTTCAGTTCTAAGTGGGGGAAAAGACACTGGAAACATGGAGGCTGTTTGGAAGGTTTAATGGTGTACAGGACTACATGGCCTGGAGCTCCAGAGTGAAAAGGAAGGATGATCACATGCTTCAAGGTGAAGGAAGAGATTAAAAAAAAAGGGCTGAAGTGCTGAGAGTGCCTGGGTTTTATAACCTTTGTTGGGATTTGAATTGGAGCTTGTTTCTAATTGGTTGTCAGACTCCCATGAGGCCATGTGGGGACAACTCTGTAGGCTGTCCTGAGTTCCAGGCTTGGTTGAGCCTTGCTGCATGATGATATACTGAAAGGGCTTTTGAGCAATTGCTATAGCTTTACCTGGAGATATTTGTTATGTAAAGTATTCTGTCCCAGGCCTTAATGGCCCACCCATTAACAAAGGTGGGGGTGTATTTCTGCTTTTGAGGTGAGTTTCTGCTTCTGAGTTTCTACTCTTTTTAGAGGAAATATTCTGCCTTTTTAATATCTCCTAGGATATTTCAATTTTCTAGGAGAGGGGTGGGTGCTAACTTCCTACACTTCCTTAGCTTAGCATTTAACCAAAGTTTTATGACATGCCCTTGTGTTCTTTGTTATTGGGGAATAAAGCTCTCAGATCCACCGTGTGCCATGCTACAGTCACATGAAGTGCTGGGATGCTATATTTCACAAGATTTGCTAGAATCCCACTTTCACTGTGTTGTGATTTGCAATGCAGATTCATCACCATGATAAATGGAACATTTTAAGGCTTCTCCATTTAATAATGAAGTTTAAAATACTATCTATTTTTGTAAACATTCCTCATTGCTCCCTATTAGGAGTTTTTCCCCCACAAATTATCATAACATTTTACACAAAATTTTTGCTCATATGAAATATGAATGGCTCATTTTGTTAGTAATGTGCTGGAAACATTTGTCTCTCTTTTGTGAAAAAAATCTACTGCTTTTAACTCAATGGAGGTTCTTGTGGGCAGTTTCAAACAGAAAAATGAACATTGATTGGCTACATTCAGCTGTGACACTGAAGAATAATTGGCTGGTTTCTCTGAAAGCAATAGATTCACATACCATACTGGATATGTATGAGATATGTAGATAGTGAAGATATGTGAAGAAAATGCAAGTGTAATTTAAAGGGTGCTGGCACATGTAAATGTGTATGATGTGGCAGAATCTAATAATAGCAGTTACAGAGTCATCACTAACTTGTCCTACATTTTCATATTAGAGTTGTTTTTCAACCACACCTTTGTCAATTACCATCAGCCAAATCAACTTATTTTTTTAATAAAGGATTTTATACAACCAAGTTGGCTTGTTAGTTTCTTGCTGGGGATATAGAAAGGTCACAAGGCAAATCTGGATCTTCCACTTCTAATCATAGAAACTCACCTTAGATAAACAGAAACAAAACAAAAAATAATTTGGAACAGTGGATGTCAGACTTCACAAATGTGATAGATCTTGTCTGGGAACTGCTGATGGAAAAAGTCTAATGGATTCTTTTCTGACTTAAATTTTAAACTTTGAACTATGATGATTAACTTAGATTACTTTTTATCTTTGCACTTCTAGTTTGATTTTCAATGTATTTTTGGATTTTCAACATCTATCAAAGGTAAGTCCAGCTGAATTTGTAAAATAGAAGAGAACAGAGCCTTAAGAGAGTAGAGGCATAAATCAATTTTAATGTGGGTCCAGCAATTATTTGCACATTTCTTTTTTCTAACAAGCCTTGGGAAACTTTGTGGAACAATTTATCACCACCCTCAATTTGCATTTTTCTTAAGAATGTAACCTTCAGTTGTAAAGTCTTAACACCCACCTCTTTTTTGGGTTTCCTCTTCCACCCTCCCCTGTATTTCAATCATCTTGTCAGATTAAGAGTTTGTGTGAGTTTATATAGTGCTTCGTAATTGAGCTAATTAATTCAGATTTTGCAGGTTTTGTGTCACAACCCAGGTAGTTACTTTTTAATGTTTTAACAAATATTTCTTGAAACATATTCAATTTAGGGAACAAGAAAGGGGGAGAAGACTCAGGGTCATATTGTGCTATACTGCCAACTTCGACGTCCTCTTCTTCGCTCAGCCGCCACCCACGTGGTGGCGCTGTTGGTTTACGGAGGGAACACGCAACTGGGGAATGGAAAGAATCCTTCCCTCTTTCCCCTCACCTCGCCTTTTTGGGTTTAGGGGTCCATCCCTTAAATGCACAGCCGAGAAAAGGGAAGCCCGCTTCCCCATGTGCTCGAGGACAAGTAAGCAAGCGAATAATGGTGTTCTTGAAAGAGACCGTTGCTTGCAACGTTGATCTTCGCCGGCCACGAGCGCTCTTACTTGGGATGAAAACTACTGGTGCGCGTAAAAGACGTCGGGGACCGAGCCATAAAGTAGTTGCTTTCTAAGAACTAAACGTCCCTAGTGGAAGGAAATTGCTCGCCGTCCGGCTTGTCAAAAAAAAAAGTTAACTATTAGCTGACGGATTTGGTGATCTCGGAGGAATGCCCTCCGAGTGGAGCTGCCAGGATGGCAGCTTTGGCGTAAAGGACCAGGTCGCCGTTTTCGCATGTGTTTTCTCCCCGAGACACATCAAACACAACACAAAAAAGGGTATTTTCGAGAAGCGGCTTGTTTCTTATTGCCATTTTCCTATTTACAAAAAATTATCCCCTGATTTTGTGGAGGACCTTCTAAATCGCGGAAACCTGTGAATGCCTTTATTTCAGTTGGATTAGACGAAAAAAAAAACACGGGTGGGTAGTGGATGCTCTTATGTACGAGCACCTTTAAAAGCAGTTAGAATTGACTGGACCAGACAGGAAGCTCCTTAAAAATCGAAAGAAATGCAACCCTCCTCATTCCTTTTTCTCTAAATTTTTATTCCTGTTATTTCCTGAAGCATCTTTTTTATCAAGCCCTTTCCCTGAAAACTAGAACAGAGTCTAGTCTGCTTCAATTCTGGTAAAACGTTCGCACACGATGCAGGCGTTTCGCGCGAAATTATCCTGCAGGCTTCCTTCTCTGTAATGTATGCCATTCAAGGAAAAAAATAAGGACATAATTATAGTAGATCTCAACTTAATAAGTTCGCGTTTTGTTATTATGAAGATTTTTTTCCCTCTCTCTGTGTGTGGGGAGGTATTTCAATTCTGCCAAAGAAACCCATGTCGCTTCCCTGCCGGACATTTAAATTCAGGATATCCTTCGTTAGTCCAGGAATTTCAGGGGAGAATAAGAGAAAATCCGAGAGAGGAGTCCCTCTTAGAAGGAAACCCAATGAGTTCAGTGCGATCTGCTCGCAGGTTAAGTGAACATGAGAATACGAGAGAAGAGCGTTGGCTGAACCAAGCCTGGAGGCAAGAAAATACTCGATGGCCACACTCGATGGCTAGTTGAGGAAGGAGCAAAACAACAAAAAGGCGCAGACCGTCCGCCATCCACTTCTGCACCTTTCGAGGAAGCTCTGAATACAAGAAGAGGCAGGAGGAGGAGGGGCTCTTGGAGCATGGAGGGCGTGGTTTTGGGAAGAGGGCGTATCTGGGAGGGCTTTTCACTCAAGCAGCTCTTCTGACAGGCGAATGGCGTTGATGGACGCTGAGACGTCACGATTCCTCCCCCGCCCCCTTGGCAATGTCTACAGCCTGCTGCACTCCCAATTTAAGCATTTATTCCACTGGGATAGAGGAGTCTAGAGCAGCGCTAGCACCAAAAAACCATGGCCGGGATTGTATATTTCACCGTCTTTTCGCTTCTCTTTGGGATTTGCGAGGGTGTCACCGGTTCTCGGATATATCCGGCCAATGAAGGTGAGTGAGAGAAAAAGGGTCCCGGGCCGAGCCGAGACTTTTCCCTCTTGCTCGTGTGGCTTGTATGGGGCAGGGGGTCTGGGTCGGTGCGAGGGGTCTTCCTGTCTTTTCAGCACCCGTTCCTGCGGACCAAACACTGGGCAAACAGTGAGCAGGCAGACAACCTGAAGTTCGACCTCTCGCCTGCAAAAGAAAGGACGGACAGCCGCGCGGGTTGCTCGCGGCAAACTTAGGCTGGTGGCAGAGAGCCAGAGGAGAGCGATGGGCTCTTTCAGAAGCTTAACCCCCGCCGCTAGCCCGCCTTTCGCCTTCGCTCCTCTCCGTCCCCTGGCGCTCCACAGCGAGAGACGAAAGTTTGGAGAGTGTCGTTTGGGGATCGGCAGCTTTGTGACCGGCCGGTCGGCTTGGATCGTCGCCTTCTGCAGCCGAATTTGCCGCAGACGTGACAGATTTGCGCGCGGCGGCGGCGGCGGCGGAAACCCGCGTGGGAGCTTGACCTGGATTTTCTAGGCGAGCTGTTTTCAGCCAGCCAGTCTGGTGCAAACGCGCAGCTTTAGACCTATTTGCTCCCTGAGAAAAAGCCTTCTTTGCGAAACAGCCAAGGCAAGCGAGTTCCGTGGATTTGGTTAGGCTTTTAATTTATTCTAGAAGACCGGCGCCTTAAGTTCAAAGCAGCCTTTCTCCGAAACGGGACTGGGCTTCTCCGTCTGCCCGCATTCTTCCTTTCAGCACCTTCTTTGCTGCGGCCGTGGGGCTATTTTCTTACTGATTTAACATCTTGGAGAGGCAGCGCTAAAGCAAAAAGAAAGAACCTTTCAGGGTTTGGGTGTTTTTTGTTTTTTTAATTCTCCCCAGTCTAATCTTATATAACCACGGACGCGCGTCCCCACACACAAACGCGCGCGGCAGCGCGGGCTTCAGTCGACTGCGCGCGTCGAGGTGACTTAACGTGCTACGAGGTGACACGAACCTGCTTGACAGGAAAGTGGGTGGGTGGGGGGTGCGCGCGTGTAGTTATGCGCGTTCTCGCACTTTCTCTCTCCCTATGAGATGTCCTTATTTATTTCACTCCGGCTTCGGCCGCTGGGAGTCAGATACCTGTAACTTCAGCTTGAACGTGGTTTTATGATATGAGATGCCTGGGAAATCACTTGGCGCGTAAGACAAATGGCGTCAGTGAGTTGCTCAAACTTAAAAGCGAGAAAACTAAGGATTTTGCAGAATAAATTGCCGATGATTTACCTCGTCGCTCCGTAATTTTTTTCCCGAGTCTCCTTTTGCTTTGGATTCTAGCATCTTCGCTATCAATCAGCAGTTTGATAGCTGTTCATCTGTTGAAGAAAGGAAACATCGTCTATATCCGAATCACAAATAGGCTTAAGCAGAACAATGCGCTGTTGAAATAGGATAACCCATAGGTCCTATTTTAAAACGTTGCCTTGAAACCTCTTGCATGATTTATACAGAACCTGTGGTTTTGTAGACTTATTGGGGTGGGGTGAATGCTGAGCAGCTGAGATTTCATTTAGTCCGTCTCAGCATCTTTTAAGTTATCTGCACTGGGGAGCCATTTTTCACTCTTAACACATGCCCAACTCTTGCTCCATTTTTAACAAGAGCCTCTAGAGGTACAAAGAATGCAGTGCTGAAGCTGTTCAGGTTTTGGTTCTCTCTCTTTGTTTCCTATAAGACACATTCCCCCCCCTCCCCCTACAGTGCTGGAAATGTTTCCTGTACAACATAATCCACCTTTTGCTGCTCCCTTATATGTAGAAATACTTTAAAAATCATTCTGCTTTTCTTGCAAGTGCCAAATACCCAAAGATGGCACGACCAACACAATATGTTGCATTGTTTCTTTATAGTGACAGTAGATTAAGTTATCTATTGAAGCTATTTCTGGATTCACTGACATTTCCCTGTGAGATGTACAATCCATAAAGAAGTGCAAAATGATGTAAATAAGACTTGTTATAAAGTTAGTGAAATTAACATTTTATTTCCGCTTGGAAGGTCCATCTGTCATGCAGCAATGTCTCAGGCAGCCATGTAATAAAGATGAATTATGAGTAGGTTCTTTCTGTACACATGTATGTGAGAGGAAATCTCAATGAGCAATATTGCCCTTGCTTTCTGATTAAACACATATAGGATTACATTGCACACAGCTTCAAAGATGGAACATTTTATCTTAGTTTTCTTTTAAAAATCCAAACCAATTCAGTTTGGGTACAAGTGTTAATCCTTATTGAAGATAACCTTTGAGACATGAATTAAGAGATCCTGAATGCAAGTCGCACCTCATCCACAGAATCAACATAGTGGTTAGCAGCTTGGCATTTTATTTATGTGGGCTGCCTTGTAAAAATTGTAATACTTGTATTGATTTCTCCTAGAAGATGTTGTAATAATTGCTGGGATTTGTGTATTTAGAGTTAATTAGAATAAAAATCTATGAAAAATGGCCTTAAGAATAAGCAGGGTATATCTGAACAGGACTTGGCTGGGAGAATACTAGGCAATTTTAGAACTGTAAATTAGACTGTGAAGAAAAAAAATTAAAAGAATCCAAGGGCAAACCATTTGATACTATTCCCAAGCAAATGACATGGATGTGTTCATGAAGTTACTAGGTATCATGATGGATTTGAAGTAGACTTAGCTCTATAAATAGCTCAGGTCTCTCTCCCCCTCCCTCTCTCCCTCCTCCTTCTCTCCCTCTCTCCCTCTCTCCCTCCCTCCCTCCCTCCCTCTCTCTCTCTTTAAAGGGATTATTTTCAATGAAAAATTGAAAATGCTTCAGTTCTGTGTTCTTCTTGGTTAGTCACACAGTCAGTTGTTTAGACTGGATTTGATATTTTTCTCCACCTACTAAGTCCTTCCCATGGACTTGAGTTAGACAGATGTCGTTTAATAATATTAAAAACCACATCAAGACCGTATTTCACTGAAGTATTATTATTACATTGATGGTGATTGGTTGCACAGTCAGCCAGATATTTAGACTGGATATGGCATTTTTCCTCACCTGTCAAGTCTTGTTGTTGTTGTTATTATTATTATTATTATTATTATCATCATCAGATCCAGTTTTTGTATGATGTTTTAAAATAAACATTCTAAATAAGAACGAAAAGTTCTTGCTTATATTACCATTGGTAAAATACTTATTTTTTTGGTTGGGTAGTATTTTCCTTTTCTTGTGTAGATCATTTAATTATGCTTTTTGAAACATAGTCTGAATTTGAGTACTTGGGACTTGATGTATGCTTTTCTTTTGCAGTTACCTTATTGGATTCCAGATCAGTTCAAGGTGAACTTGGCTGGATAGCAAGTCCCTTAGAGGGAGGGGTAAGTTCAGAAAATTTTATCTAAGCAATAAAAATTTGAAATGATTAGTAAATTTCTAATGATACTTGATAACCTTTTCTTCACTGATTGTGAAAAGGAAAATTTTATGTCTGTGGCCTTTAAGATGTATAATATACTTTGTTGGTACAATTGTATTGTTTTCTTGTATAAACCTGGGATCCCTATCATGGAAGAGTCTTTAAAAAAAAGCAACAATAATAGAGTCAGGAGGAGGAGACTCACACTGGAGCCAAGTCAGCAAATTTGTTAAGTCAATTCTATTTAGGGAACTGAATATGTATTTGTGAGTTCCAACACAAATGAAAAAATTTTCTTCAAAAGTCAATTATAAATACAAAATTTTAAAATAAATGAATTTTTTTTCATTTTGATCAAGAAGAAAATTCATATCTCTTCTTATAACTTTATAACAGTAATAATTTATATGAATACTGTTTTAATGATGTGCAAAACACACAATTTTATTTCATTTTACGTTGGAAGTAAGCAGAAAAATATTTTGATATTTCAATAAAGTTATCTTTAAACAAACTCTCACCAATTTTCATTGCCCATATTGTAAAATATTCTAAAGTGTGAAGGCACAATCATTCCATAAATGTATATCCTAGTCAATAGAAAGGTGAACATTCAATATTCCTTTTTAAAATGTTAATATTTAGCTGTAAATATTCTTTTTCTTTGTCAAAATACTTATTTTTTGTGTACAATGATAAGAGCATAACAGGAGTTTAATCATCTATTAGCAAATGAAATAAGACATTTGTAGATAGGGATGCAGAAAGAAACTTGAATCATAACTTCAAGTTATGTAATGTAATAAACTTTAAATAAATAGCATATGGCTTGATATGATAGTTCTAAGAAACTCAAGAGTAATTCTTACTGGGTTTATTGGAAACCAATAATACTTTACATATCATAGGATCAGACTTTTTCTTAAATAATGAAATACACTTTCTTTTTGCTACATAAGCGGGGCTAATAAGGAGAACAGTTTCAGGAGTAAAACATGATGCATGGTATTCCCAATGACCACAAAGCTCTTTAAAATTAAGCAGACCTCTTATCCTATCTGTATAAAGGCAAACTATTCATACCAATTGAAGGTAAATCAGAAGCTTTCAAACACTATCAAATATATAATAACTACAGATGCAGATCTTGTTACTAAAATACATTGTTCTTTAATATTCATTGTACATTTTTGTCTGTGTACTTGCATGTAACTCTCTCTCCATGAAAGGAAGGAATGTGAGGTTATTTATTTAGAGATGTATTATGCATAAGCTTTGAAACAGCCCTTTGATGGAAAAATAGTCAATTGTCCTGTCACCATTGTTGCTATGCCTGAACTTGACTGCAGTCAAGTTGTGGTCTGTTTCTGCTGTTCCTGGAATCCCACCTCCTTTTCTTCATGGAAGAGGAAATGATTGGCAAGCTACTGGGTGTAGACAGCATATATTCACTGCTGATTGCAGCCAATTGCCCTCATCTTTGGACAATGGGAAAGGTACAGCTTTATCTCAGTAAGAGTCAGGAATTCCAGTTAGTCCCTTACCCTGGAAAAGTTAATAATTTAGTCTATCTTTTAGTGTAGGGGTATTTTTTTGATAGTTGTAAATAATTTAAGTTTGAATGAAAATAACTTCAGTAATCTAAAAATGCTGAATAAAATAGTTATTCTATATTAATAATCTGTATATTTTTCTAAAAACAATAGGGAGAAGTGTTTTCATGATAATATATGACTAATTGTATTAAAGCTTATACATAACAGTGGTTAAAGAAAAAGCTTAAAGGGACCTAGTCGGCTTTCAAATCTGCCTGTAGGAAAGCTGGAAAAATATTTAATAGTTTCCTATGCTGCAGGTTTCATTCAGAGCATTGGACAGATTTTTTTTTAATATTTTTTTTTCCAAAAATGCCCCAATATATTGTTTAAAGATAAACTCTGCTTCTTATACTTTATGGAGCTTTCTGTATGATGCAGAATCCCATGTTATCTTTTAAGAAGTGGTTATTTCTGAAATGTCAAATATTTTATACATTGATTGTATAATCAATTGGATTATATTGGATTATATTGGAGATGGGAGATAAAAATAGGTCACTTAACCCAAATGAATATGTTTATTACTGACTCCATGGCAGTCCTTGAAGAACAAATGTATTAGCCTATACATTTAATTAATGGCTTATTTTTAAAATTTGAGTTAAAATAACGTGTTGGTCTAGAATACTTTCTCCTGGATTATTAAAACATAGGAAGTCTGTTTGACAAAACTGAAAAGGAGGACAAAGTTAATCTTTGCCCACACACTTTATCAAACAATAATTTATTTCATCTGAAAAGGTGCAGTTTTATTATGTTTGGCTCTTTACTGATATAAATATTAAATGAAAAATGCAGTTTTATTGAAGAAAGGAAAAAGTCATGACCAAATCCTATGAGGAATTTTGCAGTAAAAGGCCTGTGTTCTTTTCACAGAATTCAATAGGCTTTGGACCAGCCTTATAATTTGACTTGTCTTTTGTGTAAACATGCAAAAGGAAATCCCATTGACCATTTTTATTCCTTCTCCTTTTCCATCTCTGCCCTCTCCCATAGTATAGGGTATTGGATCATAAGGGCAGAATTGTAACACAATGCTCATTTCATGGCAGCTGTAAATTAAAGAACTTTGTTGCTCACTTTGTGCACTAGCATTTTACATTGATAGATGGCTTTCTAGTTTCCTCTATTATCCGTGACACAGTTTGACATGGTGGATGTTCTCCCCCCTTCTCCCTTTTCTTGAATTCTCAAGTATCCCTAGACAATAACTCAAATATTATCATCTTAACTCTTGGAGGTTAGCTGCACAGCTCTATAAAGTGTTTTCAGCTATCCAGAATTGTATTTAAACTTAAGAGCACTTTAATGGTTATGAACTTTAATGATTATGAACATAATACAGTGAAGAGTAGTTTATATCTTATAACATCCACTGGTACAAGTGTATTCATTTTGCTTGCTGATGAAGCCTCTGAAAACTATTTTATAATGCTATTCTATTGTTTTGGATTCATGTGCTTCATTGAAAAGGATTGGATTTAGTTAAATTTTGTATAAGTGAGGGAAAAAAGCATATTTTCCTCTTTTCTTGATCCTGAATTCAGAAAAAACAAAACCAATTTATTATTTTATTTTGCAAATAAATCAATAAATAGACACAGCAGTACTTTTCTGTATTCTGTGACTAATATAATCACATTTGGAAGCTCTTTTTGACTGATATTATTCTTTTCTTCACTCTTATTGAACCTCTGCAAACAAAATAAAACCAAATTCACTCTTCAGAATCATTTTTTGTGTGGCTGATTGCACAAGTTTGTATAAATGTATGTATATACTAATTACCATATGTTAAAGAGAAAGATTATTATTACAGACACCAGGGAAATAACTGTGGTGTCATTATTCCTATTTAAGTTCTTCAGGAAAACAGACTGTCTTGCTTGAAAGCTGTCTGTCCATCTGAAAGTAGATTGTTTTGGAATAAACTAAGATGTGCACTGTACAAAAACTAAAGCTTTTTAGCATTGAAGCTATTTATTTTATTATAATGTGCATATGCAGTATAATCCTTTTGATCTGAAGAACTGAATCTTAATCTTTGTTGGGATTAAAAATATTGTTCCATTATCCAATAACATTTCCATATATTTTGTTAAGTTTGCATGAAGAGTCAGACGCGGAGTGCTTCAGTGAAGAGTTTATTAGTGACTACAGCTCATAACAGACCCGATTTGGCTGGGCTGCAGCTGCTACTTATAGCCAGCAGCCGCAGTTGCCAGCCAATCAGAGTGCAGGATTTTCCCGCACTTTTTAAGCCAATCATTTCTGACATTTTACAAGAACAGTTCAAACTAAACCAATGTCATTCAAACCTGCATACATAACACCCCTCCCCACTAGGTTCAGTCCATACCCAAACCCCAACCTATCTAATGTATTTTTTTAAATAGGTGGGGCTCTTACGTGTACGTTGAGACCTTCGTGGTTAAGAAGTTTTAATGTTCTCACCCAGTGAGAGAGGAAATGTGTCTGTTGACATTTCCCTACTAGGGCTTCCAGTGAAAGAAGACCCTGTTTGATTGTTACAATCTGGTCTCTCCTCCCAACCCATCTCCAACCCAATGTCAGCACCCAAGTCAGGTAGTGATGTGCAATCTTCCACTTGTAAGGATGGATTTTGGCATTGTGACAGGTTTTGGGATGGTTCCTGTCGTAATGGCTCTTTACACATGGGGTTGATTCTTGTTTGCTGATTATCCTCATCCTCCTCCCCTTCCCCCCTAGAAAAGGCATTAGGTATGGGAACTAGAGAGGAACAATTGCGATGTTCCTGGGGTAGTCTGGATCTAAGCTGATCAATGTGCCTGCTCCAGAGGACACCATCCTCTGTTTGCACCCTGTAAGAACGAGGGCCAGTGATTTGAGTTATTTCAGCAGGAATCCATGAAGGTTCACCCATAAGGTTCTTAGCATAAACAGAATCATCCACACTGAACCTGTGAACTTTGCTAGTGGAATCAAGTGGTGCGTTGGGTGCATAAGTGGGATGAAGGCGGTCAAGGGGAGACCTAAGTTTCCTATCCATCAACAACTCTGCTGGGGATAAGTTAGTTGATGAGTTAGGAGTGATGTGTTGAACACTAAGAAGTTTTTCAACTTATTCAGTGATGTCCCCAGGACCCAATTGCTGAAGCTTTTCCTTGGTAAAACGTACCATGCGTTCAGCCCCCGTTAGCCGAAGGGTGCCCAGGGGCAGTCAGGGCATGTCTGATACCCTGTTGTGCTAGATAAGATTCAAAAAGGTTGGATGTAAATTGAGGGCCATTGTCAGAGACAAGAACATCAGGTAACCCATGAGTTACAAAAAGATGTTTAAGCTGCTTGATGACAGCTTCAGTTGTGGTGGATGCCATAGGGATGACCTCTAGCCATTTGGAATATGCATCTACTATAATAAGGAAGGTATGCACCCTGGTAGGGCCAGAGAAATCAATGTGAATCCTAGACCATGGGCCCCTAGGACATTCCCATTCCTGTGTGGGGGCGAGAGGTGGGGCAGGCCTGACTATCTAACAGTTGGGACAAGATGCAACCCAGTTTTCAACCATTTTGTCAATACCTGGCCACCATACATAACTCCTGGCCAATCCCTTCATCCTTACAATACCTGGATGACCCTCATGTAACATTTCCAAAACATCTTTTTGCAGTTTTGTAGGAATAACCACCCTGTTACCCCACAAAATACATCCTCTTAATACAGATAATTCAGTTTGCCTGGATTTAAAAGGTTGGGCAAGGTGAGATAGACCTTGAAAAGGCCAACCTTTCTTAATCCAGCCTATAACAGGAGCCAATAAAGTGTCTTTGGCAGTCTCTCTGGCAATTTCAGCAGCGTGTACTGGAAGCTTGGCAACAGTTTCTAGGAAAAAGGTGTGTGCCTCAGGTTCACAGTCCTCAGTGTGAAACGGAAGTGGGCAGCGACTCAAAGCATCAGCATGGCCAATGTCTTTGCCAGGCTTGTGGATGAGCTTGTATGAATAAGCAGCAAGAAATTCAGTCCACCTCAGCATTCTTGGTGACAGGATAGTGGGTGTAGGTTTGTCTCCTGCCACAATGCCTAACAAAGGTTTGTGATCTGTGACAATGGTAAATGTTCTCCCATATAAATACTCATGGAATTTCTTGACAGCTGCAACAATTGCCAATGCTTCCTTGTCCAATTGGCTGTAATTCCTCTCTGCTTTGGTCAAAGTGCAAGAATAAAATGCAATAAGGGCTTCCCTCCCACTGGGAAGCCTATGGCTCAAACCCCCACTCCAAAAGGGGATGCATCACAAGTAAGTACAACAGGCAAATTCTCAGAGAACTGTATCAGTACAGCATCAGACATGATTAGTCTTTTAATATTGTTGAATGCTGATTGTTCCTTCCTGCCCCAGACCCAAGCAGATTTTTTGTCCAATAATCTGTGTAATGGTTCTGCAATGGTTGCCTTCTGAGGTAGGAACATGTGATAAAAGTTAATAAGTCCAAGGAAGGCTTGCAAATCTGTTTTGCATTTTGGTCTAGGGGCTTCTTTGATTGCTTGAACCTTGGCATCTGTGGGGTGGAGGCCATGCTTGTCAATCATATAGCCCAAGAACTCAACCTTGTCAGTTCTAAGAGTGCATTTTTCTTCCTTGACTTTTAACCCCACTTTCTTGAATCTGGTAAGGACTTCTCTGAGTGTCATTTTCAGCAGAGATTAACACATCATCAAAGTAAGGCACTACCCCTGGCAGTCCTTGGAGCATCCTTTCCATAAGGCTTTGGAAGATGCCTGGTGCCACGCTTACTCCAAACTGTAACCTTTTACATTTGAAGGCACCTCTATGAGTTACAATGGTTTGGGTCTCTGCAGTGGCATCATCAACTGTTAGTTGTTGATATGCCTGGGCCAGATCCAATTTGGCAAAGACTGTGCCTCTGCCAAGTGAATGTAATAAATGGTGCACCACTGGAACTGGATATGTGCTCTGCTGAAGCACATGGTTCAGTGTCCCCTTATAGTCTCCACAGATTCTTACTGACCCATCAGTCTTGACTGGTGTGACTATGGGTGTCTCCCATCTGGAGTGGTCAGTGGGCTCTAAAACTCCTTGAGCTATTAGTTTATCTAATTGTGCATCAATTTTTTCCTTTAAGGCAAATGGGACTCTTCTGGGCTTTAAACGAATTGGGGGCACCTTGGGATCTAGGTTGAAAGTGATGGGGGTCCCCATATACTTGCCCAATCCATCGCTGAAGACCTCTGGAAACTCAGACTTTAAGGCCTCCTCCCATTCAGTGTTGCTCACGTGATTGATGCCAGTCACCTCGATGCCTAGTGGATTGAACCACTCAAGTTCCAGCAAGCTTGGGCGATCCTTGTCCACGATGGTCAGGGGCAAACGTTTGGTGTGGCCTTTGAACTTCACGTTGAATTCTCTTGTTCCAACTACTGGAATCTTGTTCCCTTGGTAGTCTTTAAGAGTCAGTGCTTGCTTCTGGAAATGCTTCTTCTGAATGTTTGGGAGTAGTCTGTGAATAGTGTCCCATGACACCATAGATAAATAGGAGCCTGAGTCCACTTCCATTTGGCAAGGCCTTCCTTCAATGAGTACCTTCACATGTACTTTTCTGCTTCTTAAGGGTGAAGAATGACCAATAGTGACTGTTTGATGAGTTTCATTCTTCCCATTTCCTTCTGTGTTGCGCCCCATTTTCTCACTGAAGTTGTTAGGCTTGAATTGTCAGGAAACTTTCTTCTGTGTGGTGGAGTTCTGGATGATTTGCAGACTCTTGCTAGGTGACCTCTTTTTTCACAACGGAGGCAGATGGTATCAAGAAACTTGCATTCAGTGAGGGGGTGGCTTCCCCCACAACCTCTGCAGTAAAAATCTTGCCTCTTTCTTCCCAGGTCTTTCTTTTTCCTCTCCATTCTGAGTCTATAAATTCCTTCCTCCACCTTACTATAGTCTGATTCAGAATCTATTTGCTCGCAATGAGTTGTTGTGGACTTTTCCACATCAGGATGGCTTGAGGCCTTGTTAATTTTCTTCATGGCTGCTGCTGAGGACTTGGTGGCTTCTGCTGAGGAGGCCTCTTTTATGGCTTCCTTCAACGTGATCTTAGGTTTTAATAATAATTTGCTCTGAAGCACCTTGTCTTTGAGGCCTAGAACAAATCGATTGCGCATGGCCTCTTCCAAGTTGTTAAACTCGCATGCACCCTCAATGTCTCTTAAACTTGCCACAAAGTTGTTAACATTTTTGCTTTCCCCTTGATCCTGACGGTAAAACTCGTGTCTCTTAATGAGGCACGATACTTGTGGGCGTAATGGGCTCTTAAAAGCTTTTCTAAATCAGGCCATTCCATTACTTTCATGTCTGCAGCTCCCGCCAATGCCTTCGCCATCTTGAAAACTGCCAGACTGCAGTGCGTGAGAAAGACCGCCCTCTTCCGCTTCTCGGAAATGTCGGCGAGATCATTTCCCTCCAAATACATTTGGAAACGATCCGCATACGAGTCCCAGTCTTCTGCCGTCAGATCGAATGGGGCTGGGGGGTGTTCAGCGCAGCCATCTCTTTCAGCTTGTTTTCCGCGTCGTCTTCTCTTCAGGAAGGATCCCACCTTCGTCGCCAGTGTTAAGTTTGCATGAAGAGTCAGATGCGGAGTGCTTCAGTGAAGAGTTTATTAGTGACTACAGCTCATAACAGACCCGATTTGGCTGGGCTGCGGCTGCTACTTATAGCCAGCAGCTGCAGTTACCAGCCAATCAGAGCGCAGGATTTTCCCGCACTTTTTAAACCAATCATTTCTGACATTTTACAAGAACAGTTCAAACTAAACCAATGACATTCAAACCTGCATACATAACATATTTAATAACCTGAGACTTGCACATTGAGTGGCAGAAGCTCTCCAGAATTTCTAACAAATTTCTTTTCCAGGATTAGTCAGAGATAGTGGTAATTGAACCTGACACCTGTTGTGTTCCGTTACTTGGCTATGATGTTTTTCTGACAAAGATAATATATGCAAATCTCTTTGAAGACACCCATAAATTTTATCTTTCTAACACAATATGTATAGCGTATGTTGTGTGGATGTATATATTAATCACACTATTCTGATACATCAGGAATCCTCTAGCTTCACATTCAATACCGATTTAGATATGACAGTTGGAGATTTTTTTCTTGCTGTTTGTTATATTTAATTGTTATTTAGGATTCTAATGATACTGTAAGTAAGTTTTGTGTTATGCATTTTATTATAATCTGTAACTTGATATGTGAATGTGAAGAACATAATATCAATATAACTGAGGATTTGAAGTAATTAGTTCTTATTTTTGCTCTGTTTCTGATAGATGGATACCTATCCTCAAGTTCCTTATCTTCTCTTGGTTTTTTGTCTATACAAACAGAATATCTATTCAGTGGATACCCTTTATTTTACTACAGCTCTTATTAGCAGTCTGAATCATTCAAATCATGCTATACAAATAATTGCAAATAGTATGTATGTTGGCAATTTGATCATTGACTTTCTAATAAGTTGAAAAATTCTACTTCCCTACCACCTTAAATTATACAGTTTTTAAAACTAATTTCCTGTTGAATATTGCTTTAGTTAATATAGATATATGAGGCATCCTTGGTAATTAGCATTACTGGCTGTTCTATAAAAACCAATGAAACCAGTAGTACAATAGAAATATTTTTTCTGGTGAACGTTTGATTGTATATTTTACATGATTTTATTTATGTCTATCTGTCTTGATAATTCACAGTGGGAGGAAGTCAGCATTATGGACGAGAAAAATACACCAATCCGCACTTATCAAGTCTGCAACGTAATGGAACCAAGTCAGAACAACTGGTTACGGACTGATTGGATTCCCCGTGAAGGAGCTCAAAGGGTTTATATTGAAATCAAGTTCACACTAAGAGACTGCAACAGCCTGCCAGGTGTTATGGGAACTTGCAAGGAGACTTTTAACCTATACTATTATGAATCAAGCAATGACAAGGAGCGTTTTATTCGAGAAAGCCAATTTGGTAAGATAGACACCATTGCTGCTGATGAGAGTTTTACTCAGGTAGACATTGGCGACAGGATTATGAAATTAAACACAGAGATACGTGATGTGGGTCCATTGAGCAAGAAGGGATTTTATCTGGCATTCCAGGATGTAGGGGCTTGTATAGCCCTGGTGTCTGTTCGTGTCTTCTACAAGAAATGTCCCCTGACAGTCCGTAATCTGGCTCAGTTTCCAGACACAATCACAGGAGCTGATACATCTTCTTTGGTTGAGGTTCGTGGTTCATGTGTCAACAACTCAGAAGAGAAGGATGTACCAAAAATGTACTGTGGGGCAGATGGTGAATGGCTGGTACCCATTGGCAACTGCCTGTGCAATGCTGGGTATGAAGAGCATAATGGAGAATGCCAAGGTAGGCCTTGTTGTTTGGTACTGTTCATTAAAGGATGGTGTATGTAATTGAATCAGAAAGGAGACTAAATTGAAGAAAGCCAGTAATTAGCAATCACTATGGGAATGCAGAGGGTCAGCGTGGTCTAATGAGGAAATTCAGTAGTTCCAGGAGGCAACACTAAAGGATGCATCATTCTGAAAGAACAAAGACGCTACCATAAAATGCAGAAGGCCAAAATTTAGCCATCAGACGGTAGATTAGAACTAGGTTGCATCTTGCCACTCACTTTTAAATGTTTGTTATCCATTCATGTTATTTCATTTATTTTTCTCATTTGAAAAATTAAATTTATCAAGAATTATGTCAAGGGAATAGAAATAATAATAATATAATAATAATAATAATAATAATAATAATAATAATAATAATGCTGGAAATGTCTGTTTTTATTTTTATAACAGAAAATAAAGCTTTGGTATTAAAATTCTTCTTAGTTTCTTTCAAAATAACTCTTTACTGTCTCACTTGAGAATTCTTCTACTAAGTAATCCTTGAATAGATGACATGGCTGCTTTTGTGAAATATTTTTATTTCTCAAAAAGTCTCCATTGTTTCATTTACAAAAGAACTTGCTAGGAGACTAGTCAGAAATGCAAGAAGTCATCTGTTTCTCCCCTCCTTTTCCTATCCTCCACAGAATTAGGGATTAACCTTCATATAAAAGGCAGCTTATTTTAAAGGAAAGGAAAGAAAAGGAGCTTTAAATCTTCTTTATGATTCTCTTGATTTTTAGTTATACATTATTATGATTTTATAAGTAGACAATAACTGATTATGGACTTGATTAACCCTGTAAGCCACCTGTTCAAGATCACTCTCTAATGAATTTCCCCAAAAACAATAGCTTCATTTATTTTTAAATTTGAGTACTGTGTTTGATGTATTTTAATTGCGTTTTGTTAAAAAAACCAAAACCTTTTTTAGTTAGTAAACAAAACAAACATCACACTATTTTATTTTGTGAAATTAATATACCATAGCAATTTCATTCCACTTATCTAAAATAGGTTTATATGATCATTTATAGGCAATTTGTAATTATTTATTGGCTTAAATAAACAGTTTTCCTTAAAAATTCCTTTGCTATCATGCATTAATCAGATATTTATATGCTTATTGAAGAAGAATTGAGCATACTTCTTGGTACTATAATTATGAGCTGTTGGAGTGAGAACTGAAATGTGGCTAGTATAATGACAGGACATCATCACAAAACAAGTAATTCTCTGCCTCTGTTAAAGGACAGGATCATTCAAAATGTTTGGATGCCTGGTACAAATAAATTGTTGCCAATACATGGATATCATACTTGAAGTGATCACATTATGAGACAAGTAATGTGTAGGAACATATTTCTGTTTTTACTAGTTTATGCATTTCTTGGAATTTAATTTTTATAGAGTTTGATTATGGGGAAACAGATGGATAAAATTAGAATATTGGCTATTAGATTTCCTCTAAGGAGTGTTGAGGCAATATTGGCTCACCCTGATTGATGCAAAACTAAAACATTCCTTAATAAGTGATCCACACTTTATTATTTAATCAGCTGACAAAGGAAGCCTTGGTTTTGGAAATTTGGGTAGAAAAAACCTTCAAAAAATGGAAAACAACTTACTAAATATAAACCTCACTATCTTTAAAAAAAAAAAAAACTTGCATGCATACTTTATAGGGCTATTTCCCCAAATATCAAATCTAACCCTGTTTTCTTGCTTTGAGTGTCTTCCATGTTAATATTGGTTCATTAAAGTTCTCTGAAGTGAATGTAAACCAAATAATCAACACAATTTCATCTCTCAATTTCCATGATAATAGGTTCCTGTTCGTGTACACTTTTTCTGAACTCCCAATTTTAGTAATTCTGAGTAACAACATTAATTCTGAATCCAGAATATTTTTTTGTAACTATGTCACAAAGTAGGTGATTAGGAATTAAATATTCTCACTTTCTCATTTCATAGAGATGTTTTATTGTGAAATTGGAAGACAGACATAAGGGAAGATAAGCTTATCAGGTCTACAATATTTGTTAACTGACTACCCAAACTGTTTTTCAGTGTTGAAACTTGGCAATATAAATGCAGGAGAAGGTCATAGGTCATTCACTTCCTCATCCATCTTCCTTCTGTGATCCTTAGGTCAGAATTAAGATTGATTAAGATCTTAAAACCTAAACAAAGGTTTGATGGACATATGATAAGGCAGAAAGTGCTCCTATTATTTGAATCTATAATAATACTTATCTATTGAAAAAATTAGAACATTGGAGACCAAACTACATTTGTTCTTATATATACATGTTAATTTAGATAATGATAAGGGTGAAAACAAAGAATACTTAATGGAAAATACAGTTTATATTTACCTGATGATGTCTGTATTTTGCCCCAAATAGGTCCAAGTTCATTTAGCTTTTTGATCTTGAATAATATTCCCTGAAATAAAAGACTTTTGTTACTCATTTTTCTCCACAATATAAGACTATTTACTCAAATATTTTTGTACATACTGTTTTGTATAGTTCACCTATTTTTACAACCCTTTTGTGTTGGCTGAATTTTTTGTTTCAAATTGGAGAAAGGGAGAAAATGCACTTGATTTCCAAACGTTTTGGAAGAAAAAAATATGAATGGGCAATATATTACTGAAACAGGATATTGCCTTAGCTTTGAAATCTATTGCAAGGTGAAGGCAAGTATTGTTTTAAGATAAAATTCAACTTGTGGGTGATGTTCCGTTCACCAGAATTTATCATTGACATTTAAATTATTTTGTTATACAAACTAAGAAGAAATCAGTAAACATACTGAACTAATTCCCTTATTAAAATAAAGAAATACAAGAAAACATAGGAGGGACAATAAATGGATTAAACAAGGAGGAAAATGCTAACTCTCTGAAATTGTTGTGTGAAACTAAAAGTAGCAGTTTTGTTTAATAATTTTACACCATAAAAATCCAGATACATTTATTATGATATATAAACATTCTAATAATTTAGTATCTTATAGTGTTAAACACATTCTTAGTTTTATATATTATATAAAAGCTTATTATAAAAAAAATCTTTAACTATGGCTTTGAGACATCTTCCCTTTGCTATTTTCGTCTTTAATTATGGGATATTTAAGAGTAAATTACTTGAATCATATAAATGCACTTAAATAGCTTCAAATAATATAACTGGAGAGTGAATTTTGTTATTATTACTAAGATTTATTTTCTTTTTTTCATTACATTTTTTAAATATGAATCCCTATTTTTTGCATCTAAGCAATCATAAATGCATTGGTGTTGTAGGAACCTGGTTTTGTTTTCTTTTGATATCCATGACCTTAGATGAGACAACTTTATAGATCAACCTCTGGGTGTATCCAAAAAAATATACATTTTCATTTATAAATTAGATATTTTCAAGTATTCAGAGCCTTTGAATGTATTTTTGTATCTGTTCTTTTAAATTTAGTAAGGCTTCCTATTGAATTAATAAGATTATATTGTAAAATAGTGTCAGATACTGGGTAGGTTTGTGTAGTGAGGGAAGTCATGGTTTTTAACATTTGCAAACTAATTAGTTATAAATAAATTGTGACATACATAATATAGTTCATTTGTTCAATTTTCCCCTTCTTCCCTCATGTTCACCACTGAAATAATTGCAATTTATTTTCTTTCCTCGTTTAATATGTGTAGCAAATTGTGGCTAGCCTTATCAGGTTTGTATGAATTAAATGTGAAATGTTTATAGTTTGCTTATAAAAGTAAAAAATGCATTCTAATTTGTAAGCTTGGCAAGATTCTGGCAAATACAGCCTGGCAATTGCTGGGTTATTTATCTGTGTTTAGTAGCATGGACCACTGATCTCAGATCTTTATTGCAGCTGCAAGAATATGTGAGAAAGAAGATTTCAAGCCATCTCATCTTTTGAATCCCTCTGTCTTTTATCCTTTCTTTGGTTGACTTTTAACTTGTGGGATCAAATTCTGCTCTCATTCAATCTGATTATTTCCTTCTTTTGATATACTTTCTGGGAGCAGGTGAGGTCACATAGCTTCATGAGCTGGAAATAATTAACACTTCCATGACTAAATGGTCACTTTATGAATATTCAGGATCAGCTTTTCTCATCCTGGGAAGCAAACATGTTAGTTCCATTTTCATTACTCCCATTGGAAGCCAGAGAAGTTTCCCCTGTGAATGGAGGATTGTCAGCTGTCTGGCCAGTTTGCTTTCTGCATGCAGCAGATCCCTCATTTGCATATCTTGTATACATCCTCATGCAAAATAGCCCATCCATTTCCCACTTTCACAAAGGAGATAAGCACTTCCTTTGGAAAGAGTGAAGGAGAAGCTCCTTCTGTCTATTATGCAGATGCTGAAGTCTTGGATTTCATGCAAATGAACATTTGGGTTTAAAGTTCTTTGTTTAAGAGATAGGGATGTGATATTTGCACAGTATTTCTCTTTACAGCTCAGGCCTTCAGCTGTAAGAGAGTGCTTTGATTGTCACCACATATATGTAAAATAGGTCTGGGACCTCTTTGTGAGGGAAAAGTGCTAACAATATATTGTATAGAATGGCTGGGTTATGAAGTGAAGCATTTGCACTTTAGATGGGATCTTTTCCCCGAGTTTCCAAGGTTGGAAAATTAAAGTAGCAACCTGGGTTAAAGGGGGTGGGAGAGGTGATAATATCCTGATTTATTATTGCACAATTAATATGATATTGTGATGCGCTGAGTCCTCAGAAAAGACGGTTTTCTCTTGTGCTGACTTTAGCAGACATAAATTTAATATGAATCAACTCAATTAAAATTTTACGTGGCTTGTAAGAGAAAAATCTGTGTGATTTTTTAAAGAAGAAATACAATAAAAATACAGCTACAGTATTTCAGTTAATTATTATCTCTGTCCCCTGTCCTCTGTTCATCATGCTGTAGCATGATCGAATCTTGCTGTAGGCTGCAACAAGCAAGCTTTCATGGAACACATCAATTGAAAGTTCATTATATAAAGTTCATTACACAATAATGCTGTACATACATGTTTCACTAAAAAAAGGAAAAAGATTTGACTGTTTTCATTTTGTGTCATATATATCAACAGTATGACACTAGGACCAAAATCCATTCTAGATGTCTTCTATAAAATAACAGTAAAGTATTGATTCACCATCCTGTGAATATGCAAACAAAGCGTTTTGATGTGCAATTAGTGTTTAATTCAAAGTTAATTTCACAGAGCAGTAAACTGCAGAGTGTCAGGCCATGTGGCATAATTAAGCAGAGGTTTAGAACAACAAAGAAACATGCAGAAGGAGTTCGTTTATTTCAGAGATTGAATGGAAATAGTGGTATGTTTTTCTTCAAAGGAACTAAAAGATGGAGTAAGAATGATAATGGCTCTATACTCCATTTTAAATTCTCCATACAATTAAAACAATTTTTCAGAGCAGTTTATAAGTAAAAAGATTACATCCATAAACTAAAAATGAGAAAATAATACTTATTCTCTTCTTCTCTTGATTTGAGAACTTGCTTTTTACGCCAGTTCTTACAATGGCTGAAATTATAAACAATTAAAATATGCAAAATTATGAAGTCTACAGCAGTTCTTGGACAAATGTTACTATTTTAGTTTGTAATGCTTATTACTCATTCTCAATAAGTGTAGTTGTAGTGTAATCTTTACTTGCCTTTATTAGCATTTACTATTTCTTTATATAAATTTATTTATTAAATTTATTTTGCTCACCACTTGTATCATTTTCTGTTAAGAAGAAAAGGTAATAGATTAACCCAATGCTTAGTTCTCTTTAGGGATAAGTTTAAAAATGACAAAATAATTACTACCTCATTAACTTTCCCCATTAAAAACAATATGATTAGAAGGAATCACTCTTTTTTATTTTCTCCAAACTTTAAAGGTGGTTTTTTTTGGCAATATGGACATTTGGAGAGAATCACTTGTTCAGAATTGCTGGGATCATAGATTTTTTGCGACATTGGCAAAAATAAACAAGAAAGCAGTCAAAATGCAAAACAGCTGATAAGGGTTGTTTGTATTGTATTTGGCTTAATATGTGTAATGGTAAATGAGAATGACCTTGAAGGGAAGAGATGTTTAGCAAATGATCAGACAATAGACAGAAGAGCCACCAATAGCTTAACGATCAGAGAAAGAAACTAGGGAAGGATCCACCCTAATTGGTTGGGCAGTTAAAAGTGGTGGTGGGAAGTTTGTACCTTCATGTTTGTAATATTCTTTAAATGTAGCCCTATAATAAAGTAGAATTAGCTCAACTTAGTCATGTTTCCTGGGAGGTCTGACAATATATCATGTATCTAAAGATATTTCATCAGTGTCTATACATATTTCTCCTTTTCTCCTGTAATGAAGACTAATTAAGAGTTATTTAACAGATGAAAGGCAATCTGTGAGTTTATAAAAGGTAGATTTCTTTTTGTAATGCATGTTGTTCCTAACTTTTTGTTGGGTCCATTTTGTTGACTTCCTTGTGGCAGGCTTAATAGCTGCCCTTTCACAGTGTCTGAAAGCTGTAGGAAAAATCTTGAGGAAAAATAAGTTTCAATTGAACTCTGGTAAGACAAAGTGACTGTGGTTATGGAGAATCTCAGGATATGTATGTTTATAATCTTTAGTTCTGGATGGTGTTGCACCACTAGCCCAGACAGAGCTATGCACAATCTGGGGATTCTCCTGGACTCACAATTCTGGCTCAAAGAGCAGGTGGCAGTGGCCTTATATGGATCATGAGCCTACAACGTGCATCACTCATGCCCTGGTCACCTCTCAATTGGACTATTGCAATGTGCTTTACATGGGGATACCCCTGAAGAGTATTCATAAGCTACAGCTAAAGCAGAATGCAATGGTGCAGACATTTCTGGAGGTCCTTAGGGTACAGCGTATAACAGTACTGTTTCATGAGCTGCATTGGTTGCTAGTTTGTTTTCAAGTTGAATTCAAAGTGTTGATTATTACCTTTAAAGACCTTTATAGCAGATTAAATGGGGCCAGATTATCTGAGAACTTGTCTTGCCCCAGTTGAATTGGGCTGGCCCATGTAGTGTTCCAATGGAAAGGGCATGCTGTGTACCCTGTCTGTCATGGAATTCCAACTAATGGGGTCTAAAAAAAGAATCTCTTCCACTAGGGCCTCCACCCTGTGGAACATTCTGCCACTGGAGGTAAGATCTGCACCCACCCTTTTGGCCTTCCAGGTTTTGCTGGCTGGCTTGATCTGTTAGTGCTTCTTTGCTGGAAGTGTGGATGTAAGAGAAAATATTTCATGCCCTTGCTATCCATCACCTTCATATTAGTTCTTATTTAAGCCTAATTAATTTTAACTATTCTTATATTTACCTTCTTACTATTTTGTAAGTTGCTCAAACTTACAAAAGGCTTACTTCATTGGTGAAATGAACAGCATAATAAATAAATGAATATATTATAATTTTAAATTCTTTTTCCATTTTTATCTGTTCCATTATTTTTTTGTTTATTTTTCTGTATTTCTATCTGGTTTTCTCAGAGACTTCAGGGCATCTCCCCTAATTTTATTCTAACAATAATCCTGAAGTAGGATGGAATGAAAGAGATTGGCTGGCCTGCAATTTTCAAGTTAGTACTATGTTCAGTCAATTACTTGAATCTGAGTTTTTCTCCTGTTCCAGCCAACATCTTAATCATTGAGGCATATTATAGAAGTAAATAATACAGTGTCATATAGGCTAACCTCAGTGTTACAAATAATTCTGAACTTGATTTTCCTGCCTATTTACTTGCAGCCTGAGAATTTTGAGAGTTTTGGCCACCACATTCCAGTGAATTGCCTATAGCAACTTACACTCCCTGGTAGTGATACTTAGACAGGTTTTGACAAAAATAATTGCAAGATTCCTTTGATCTTCATATCTGTAAAAAAGTATCTGCTGGGTAAAAAGGTTAGAGTGGAAATTGATTTCAATGATCTTACCAGACACTCTTTGTTCAAACTTTTCTGTTAATCCATTGACTATCATAGCCCATGACATAGCTTCTATAGTAATTGTTAAATTTTTGGATTGTTAGATTGAAAATTCCAAGATCATATTCTCAGTCAACAAAAGATCTCACTGAGCCAATTTTTCCTTCCTTCCAATTCTGCAGTGGTTCTACCTTTTCTTTATGTATCATCAACACTGTCACCAGATTGGCAATGTGGAGCCTGCCAGTCTAGGATTTATGATATGTTTTATTTGGTTGTATCTCACCTTTATTATTTTTACAAATAACACAAGGCAGCAAATATATCCAACAGACCTTCCTCCTCCTATTTTACTCCCAACAACCCTGTGGGATGAGTTGGACTGAGAGAGAGGGACTGGTTCAAGGTCACACAGCTGGCTTTCATTGCTAAGCAGGACTTGAACTCTTACTTTCTAGTGTAATACCTTACCCACTAGATCAAAGTGACTCCAATTATTATGGCTTTATTGTTATACTAAGGAGTATTTCCTCAGCTTGGTGTAGAATTTGTTTAAACTTCATCTTTTCCTAATTTGATGCTCTTCAGATCTATTCAATCCTCTAATTCCCTCATTGAAATTATAGGAATTGAAATCTGACATGTCAGGAGGGAAGCGGAGGAGTTTAAGACTAGGGAGCAAAAGATGGGAGAGAAATGCCCTTATCTTTTTATGAAACCAGTATAGTTTCATTTTAATGTCACCAGTTGACATTACGTTCTGCCCACTTGGAGTAATCAGTGCTACTTCATGCTTCATATTGAACTTCTAGTTGTATTTGGAACCTTTTCTATTTTCAAGAACTAATTATTACCGGCTTCTCCCTGGCATGAATTAATTATGAGTTTTGTGTATATTATGGACATCATGACTGTATATGGTGAAGCAGTTTGTAAAGTAATTCTTTCTCTGCAAAAGAATAATAAAATAAAAATAATAAAGTAAAATAAAATACATTGTTTGATTATTTGTGCATAAAAATGCTTTTCCTGAACTGAATGAAAGGTCTGATGTCCCATATTCTGTGGTTTTTATAGATGAATTATAAAGGGAAGCTTTATAATTGAAGAGTTTGTGTGAATATATGCAGTTTTCTAGATTTCTAGATTTCTTTTATTTCTAGATTTCTTTTACTTATTTGTTTTTCCATATCTCACCTTTATGATTTTTACCAATAACTCAAGGTAGTGAACATAACTAATACTCCTTCTTTCTCCTTTATTCCTCACAACAACCACCTTGTGAGGTGAGTTAGGATGAGAGATCACCCAACTGATTTCATAGCCAAGGCAGGACTTGAACCCACAGTCTCTTGCTTTCTAGCTTTCTACATTAACTACTAGACCAAAATGATTCTCCATGAGCATTTTTGTTGCATTTCTTAGCCAACTAAAATGTAGTTTTAATCCATTTTCTCAAAGAGAATAATCAGTACTGTATTACATTAATCATAGTGACTGAATGATAAACTATGAAATGGGAAATGTTGTCTCAGCCCATTGGATGGGGCAGTTTTGCAGCCTCCTTTTGTAGAATACATACTGCTTAGGACTATTTCTTGAACTTTAAAGGGGGATCCAAGTTCCACTCCATTGTTAGTTTTAGAAGATCACTGGATGGTTTTGCCAGTTATTGTCCCACTATCTCATTTCTTTAACAAGCTTATTGTTATGAGGAAAAATAGGAGAATAATGAATCATTATCATGTTTAAAATACAATTATTACAATGAATCTTTGATTAAGTCAATTTAAGTGCAGTCGATTTCAGGTGCAGAAAACAACATTTTTGCTGAATTTTATGCCCTTTTTATTGCTGTTACCTTTGTATTGTCCCAATGTTTAAATTGCCCTGCTCCTCTGGTATTCAGAAAGTATGCAAAGACCTGGAGACAGTATTTTTATGTTGTTGTTTTTAACTTGAGTTATGGAGAGAAAATTGTTTACCACTTAGCGTCAGTTGGAACTGGAGCACTCCATAAACCCTGTAAATAAACATACAACTAAATTTAACATCATTTTGGTAATGAAGGATATTATTTCATCATTTGCTTAATGATATGGTCACTAAATGACATAAGATGACACAAATGATACCATTTGAGTAATTGCATAATTATGTTAGGATAAATGATGTACCCTCTGATTTAATAGATAATTGGGAATAATCTACATTCCCTCCCCAATTGGTCCATTAAATCAATAGGCTACCATATTTCAGGATTAAAAAAAATGAAATGTGGACATGTAAGTGAAAAATCTGCTCAAAGGCTACTGCTTACAGTAGATGAAGAAATTTAAGGAAATGGAAAATGGAAGAAATGAAGCTTTTCTGTGCTTAAATTTGGATCCATTATAAATAGCATTGTTTAAATTACTGTAAGCCACATCTTACCATATCCTTAAGGTTCAGCATCATTTTGAAATGTCCATTAATAATAATTTATATTATGGGAAAGATGCTTTACACAGCACTGGTTCAAAGCTGCAGTACAGTGTCTTAATTATCCAGATAATCCTGTTTGCTTGTATTTTTAAACTATGAACTGCTAGGTAATTATTCAATTCTTAATAGAAGTCAAATGGCAATGTAAACAATAATTAGGATGTTAGACAGACTAATGCGCTTCAAAGCAAATTGGATTTTTTTTCATACTGTTCAGCATGAAGTCCCATAAAGCTAACAATTTAGTGGCAAGGAAACAAGTTCCATTTTGTTCATATTTTATGGTGTTATCTCTTCATGCCTTGTTTGAGAGAATAACAGTTTGCCCCAAAGAGGCTGCCTGTGCCAGAGCCAAATGTCACTTTAACAATTGGTTCCCTGCTGTTTGCCAGTTGGCTGTGCTCTCCCATGGCTCCAGATCCGTTTTTTGTTTGTTTTAGCTCTGCCAGGTCAGAGGTTAAACAGAACACTGATTTTGTCCTACAATATTGACAGCAGGTAAATATAGACAAGATTGATGCTTGATCAGCATGCAGTCCATGCTGAAGAGGTAGTGGTATCTTTTCAGGAGAAATATGCTAACTTTAAGAGTTACATCTTTCTACTTGACTCTTCTTTGATTCTGGATCATATCTCCTTGAAAAAGGAGCTCTTCTTCTGTTTGATGCATTTTTTTCCCAGCAGGCAGCCTTAGAAATAAGCAATATATTTGTAAAAAATAGAAATATTTTAGAATGCATATCATGTTTAAAATTTTACCTCTTCTTTTCTTTTAAAAAGGATCAGGGATCTGCAATCTGGACCCTAACATCTCCCTAAGTATTATACTTTTAAGATCTGAGTTAAAATACAGAGCAATTAAATTTCACAATAAATGTATTTCCCTTATCTTCTTTTTTTTCAGTGCATTGATTTTTTCCTTTATCTTTTCTCTACCCAAATATTTTCATCATAGTGGCCTTCCACATAAAGTTGTTGGCTGCAGAACCTTTGTTTAGCATGCTCTTAATGTTCTGACTCAGGTCTGAATGATTTGAACAATTGGTTTTTTATGTTTCACAATCAGAACCTTTAGGAAATATGCTGGTGTTTCTTGTAGGAAGTTTACTTGCTTCCATTGTTACTGCCAGATTAGTGTTTCCATTGGGGAAGTGGGAGCAAAAAAAAATTAGTGAAACAGCCAAAAGATGTATATTTTATTTATTTATTTATATTTCTTCTAAGCATGAAAATATTTTACCCAACAAAATTAAACAATATAGTGCCTCTTTATGTTCTCTTTACTAGACTACCAGGCTTGAATGAAAACTAGTTGAAGGAATTATCAAAGTGTATCTTCCCCAGAAAATATAATAATGCAATTCCCTGAGTAACCCCAGTTGCTGAATGGCATCTTAAATAGAAAAACTTTGTATCAGTTTTAGTAGATAGTCATCAGCATGACCAATGGATTTTGATTTGTTTAAATTATGTTGGCTTCCTATGGAACTCAGCTTCTAATGGCTGTATTTTCATGGCATGGTGTGGAAATGATTTGCTGTCCCTTCAAATTATTTTCTACTTAGTCTAGGTTACACATTGTAGTTTTTCTGTCTCAGAGTGGCTTTTTGTCTGTAGCTGAAGAAGATGTTTCTTCTTAGAAACTGTTCCCTTTGAAGTGCCATCCTTTTGGTGATTGACACCATCACAGGGAAATTAGCATTTTAAAGGAAGTGGATCAATACCTTGTCTCCCTTTCCACTTCCCATCTCTCAAAGGCAAGAGAATACTGACATCTAGCACTAGAAGTGTCTGCAGAGGAAGCAATTTTAAGAATGGCATGAATAACAGGATTGCACCTTGGTCAACCTGAGGTTGCTTGATCTACTTCTCAGACTCAAGTACAGTCATTTGCAAATGTATTCAGGAGAATCCACAGGTTTAGGAAGCATAGGCAGTTCATGTAATTATGGAGCAGATTAGAAGGTAAGTGTAGGGAGACACTGGAGATCAATACAAGGGCAGAAGTTGACTGAACTACTTCTTAGATGTTGGAGCACTTAATTTTGTAACATTTAGCATGAGTATGTAAGAGATTTCTCTGAGCTTCTCTTATAGGCATGTAGATATAACCTCTCCCCACCCCCAGTCATTTTATAAAATGTTCGGACAGCAGGATGGATAAATTAACTGCAGTTCTGTAGTACTGTTAGAGCAGTCTTGTTAATTGAGAACAGCTAGAGTTTCCTAATTGTTTTCATTAATACTGCTTTTTTCCACATTTTTATAGAATGTGATTTTGATAGGACCACTTAGATCAAGTGACAAGCAACATCAAGGATCTGTGTTGTATTATGTTCTTTACTAGGTGGCTTAGGGCCAGTTATTCCATCTTAGTCCATTTATCTCACATGATTATTGCTGTGGGGATAAAATTAAGCAGTTCTCCCACCCCCACCCCATATGTATATTACTTTTCATTTCCAAAGAAAAGACAATCTTTAATGGGATAAGAAATAAAGCATCATCAATGCCTATAATTGTTTTATTTCATTTTAACTTTGTTTGCTGCCCAGAGTCACTTGTTGAGATGGGTGGCCATATGCATTGGATAAATAAATAAATGAATAAATAAATAAATAAATAAAATATGAATTTATTGTATTACATTTTGAAGAATATGGAGGATAATGGTGGACTTGTGATACTGTGAAAGTTACAGCTACCTTTCTCTGACAAAATACTTTTCATTTTTTGATTATCAATATGGCACAAGTTTGTTCTTAGAGAATTCTGACCTTGAGTGCTGCATTGGCTGTAAACGGTACAGTTAGATTTTCTGTTTTTACATTCCTGTCTGTCAAGCATTGCTGACACTAAGTAACAGAAGTGGGATTCTTTGCATAAATATGTTGAAGATGAATAGTATTCCTCAGCTGGCAGGGACCTTTTATTCCCCAACTATTGTGATATTTTAATTGGGAAATCAGTTTGAGTGATAGTTATATTTGGATGCACTTTATCTGAACTGGAAGTATTTTTTCCTGAAAAATATACCCCCTACTTCTCTTATTTCTGCTGCAACTAAATAGATTTTCACAGAAATAAACATATGTCTAGCTGGCTGTAAAAATGTGGGGTGAAAAAAAAATCTAGTTCTGATGAGGGAGAAATAAAATAGAGAAAGATGCAGGTTTTTACTTTTAAAATCCAGTTCAGTTTACAGATGTGGAATAAGTCAATATTTGGGATATATTTATATCCCATTGCAATGTTTTGGCAGCTAAAGAAACTTACAACTTACTGTGACCTATTAATCATAAATACACAGCAATCAGACCAGCTGATTATTTATTATTGTACTAATATACCAATATAGTATTATTAATGTCATTACTATATGTTAGTATTATATTATATGGTATATTTTAATGTTAAATAATAATAATAACATTTATACCATATAATTTCTGTTTCTTTCATTATCAAGGCAGCTTATAACTTTTAAAGAATTACAACTAAGAGTAAACCCCATTTGGATTTTGAGTACATCATAGTTCATAGTTAATGGTTATCATGAGAAGTCTTCCTAAAAATCTCACTTTTGCATAAAGTATGAAGATAGTATGCTAGAAAGTAGATCTTTCCATAGATGAACACAGCCTCTAGCCTCTTGACATTTTTAAGGCCAACAACAACATAACAAAGGGCCATTTCCACATAATAGTATTGTTTTGCAAATACTAATAGTCAGGTGTGTAATGAGAGAGGCAAATGTTTGGACAGTTAAACCATCCAATCCCATCAAGGACTTTAGAAATTAATACCTATAACTTTCAAGCAATTTACAACTAATGTAGGTCTTTCAGTACAGGGATTATATGATCTTTAATGTTACAACCTGTTAAGTTTGCATGAAGAGACAGACGCGGAGTGCTTCAAGCTCTTTGTTTATTAGTGACTACAGCTCAGAACGAACCCACTTTGGCTGGGCTGCGGCTGCTACTTATAGCCAGCAGCTGCAGTTGCCAGCCAATCAGAGTGCAAGGTTTTCCTGCACTTTTTAAACCAATCATTTCTTACATTTTACAAGAACAGTTCAAACTAAACCAATGACTTTAAACATGCATACATAACACCCCTCCCCACTAGGTTCAGTCCATACTCAAACCCCAGCCTATCTAATGTATTCTTTTAAATAGGTGGGGCTGTTACGTGTACGTTGAGACCTACATGGTTCAGATGTTTTAAGGTTCTCACCTTGTGAGGGAGGAAATCAAATCTCATTGGCTTAGGAAAAGTTGCAGCAAGTGCAGTAGATATACTGTAACTGTGAAAATGTTCCTGCACACCGTTATATCTGCAAATCCAGAGGCAGTTGATATGTAAGGAACAATCTGGAAAAGGATACTATTCAAAACAGGCTGAATCACAGTTCTAAACTCAGTTAGCTATTTCCCAAAAGCAGTTCTCTTTTGTTTTGATTTACATTCAGCTGATTTCCTTTTAGTACCATTCAAGGGAACTTATTGGTTATTGTAGTTTAACTCCAAAGTTCCAATGATCTTCCTCCCAAAATTTCATGAACACGTTCAGTATCACCCAAGACATGATGGTTCCTATTGCACCAAACTCAAGTTTCTGTTCTACTACAATCCAGCAGAAAAGATCACTTAGGCAAACATGGCAGTCTAAAAGCATACTATGATCAGTGAGCTAAAGCTTATAAGGAGAATCAAGGAGAATTAGCAGGTGTATACTCTGACAGTCTAGTGTCCAGCATATATTTGTCCAAAATATAAATAGAGTTATCCTGAGGTAAGATGGACAGCCTATAAATTAAATAAACAAATTAATAAATAAATACAATTTAAATTCCATATTCTTGCCACAAATATAGTTGAAATCAGATCATGTAACCAGTATAACTTGGCTTCATCTGAAGCTACAAAAGTATTACACCTTCTCCAGAATTATCCAGGCTTGCTGTCAAGAAAGAATATAAATAATTTTAAGTCTGATAAGAGACAATTATCATGGACCATAGTCACACGATCTATTTCATTAATTTAATCAGGGTGGGGGGGAGGTCAGAAGCAAGGAAGTGCATGGCCAGTTGATATACCTTCAAATATCTTCAAATCTACACGCTAAAAAGGATCCAGCAGAAGAATCCAAATTAAAATTGATCCTGCTGGCTGCAGTGAATGATATAAAGAGATCAAAATGAACTAAAATTTGTTTTGGTTCCAACCAATTCTCCCTTAACATTTGAAAAGAATAGAATCACATAATATGGTTGTTCTGTTTGCAATGAACCTTTAAATGTACTTTGAGATATGCTTCATCCCAAGCGCATACTGATCTACCTTGAAAATTTCTCCATTTGTGTTTTAGGTTGCATTTCATACATTTATTGTCCTCACATTGATTGAATCAATTAATGTGGTTTGCAGGAGACGAGAAGGTACTTGGAAGCAACAGTATCAGTTATCTTGGCTGTTGTGTAATCCAGAGATTTACCAGGTTATTTATAATATATCTGAAAGATAATTCTTAAAACTCTAGTAATGATCCTGAGACTTCTCAGAATATCAGTGGGGTCAAATTATAACTTCTGTGTGCAAATTTTCTTTGTACTCAAGAGGAGCTGAATAAATCCTTATTCTTGCCTCTAAGTAAAAATAGAAAAATATCTAATTATAACCCTGAAAGGTTGGAAAATTAAATTCATTATTCCCAACAAGTAATTATACTGTGTAGAATAAACATTACACAGGATGTTCCTGTGAAGAAAACAAAATAGTTAAAGATCTACATATTCATATAATTTGTGTATATTCCAGTGATAGAATTAATATTGCATGGCTTATCAAAATATATTTTAAATTTATCTTAATCATATTTATCTTACATACTGAAAGAATTCTGTCTATATTTTTTAAATATATTTTAAGTACAAATTCATTTATAGAATTTCCTCAGAACTGTTGTGTGAAGATAAACAAGGTAATGTGACCACAGCTTATAACATAGTTTTTCTACTTCAGGGTTGTCAAACTCAAGGCCCGTAGGCCAGATTTGGCCCATCGGGTGCTTAGATCTGGCCTGTGGGTCTACCTGGAAATACCAAAGGACAATTCCACAGTGTACCTGTAAGCAAAAATGGAGCCCAGGAGGGCCATGTGTGGCCGCCCATGGCTCTGTTTTCAGCACACCACCCTTCCTCACTCTGTTTTCAGTCACAACGACCTCCTGCAGTTCTCTGCCAGCATAAAAGGAGCACGGGAGGGCTAGCAAATCCAACTTTTTTAAAAAAGGAGAAACGTTTCCCTTTTGCATTTGAGCATGCAAAGACAAGGAAGTTAAGATGGGAAGAGAGCAAGGAAGGAAAAATAAAGAAAGAGGGGAAGGAAGAACAAAGGAGTATGAAGAGGGAAGGAAAAAGGAAAGGAAAGGAGCAGGAAGAAAGAAGGAAGGAGATTATAATGAGAGTGAAGGTCTGAGGAAAGTCCTGCCTTAGCAGTTGGCCACCACAGATGCTCCTGACACAAGTGACATTGAGCTGGCCACACCCATCCTGGCCATGCTCCCTCCCCAAGGTCAAGCACAACCCTAATGTGGCTCTCAATGAAATCTATTTACTAAAAATATTATTATGATTCAGTGATTCATAAGTCTGATTAATTTGGCATCAAGTCTGATTGCTTTAATTTTTAGATGAACCAAACAAAATCTTATATTAATAAAATATAAGGTTCAGAGTGGATATTTCTGATCTAACTGTAAAACATAACATGTCTTCTGCATCGAGTTGTAACATGTACTCTTTTTCCACAAAAGTTCAATTGATGTTTTCAGAATTTCTGATTATGCTTTCAAGCTCAGTTTAAATGAAGAGAGAAAGAGGACATCCATGGTATATACCCCAATTTAAATTGAACCTAGGAGAGGATATACTATTAAAAAATAACCCATTATTTATGACTTGGTTAAAACACATCAAATAAAATTACAAAACTTTGGGGTAAAAGTCAGACTGTGTTCAAAATTTCTAAGAAAGCTATATTTTCATAAGTTTGACAGCCTTTTAGAAATCTATCTGGAGCTGACAGTCAGAAGATGAGCTGTAATCAGTCAGGGAAGGTAGTTGTTAAAGTCTTAACCTCTATATTTAAAGAAATATTTCTTTAAATAGAATACATAGTAGGATTGTTGCCTGGTTCAGGAATAACTATATTTATTTCGTAACAGTTAAAAGGTAGGGTTTATTTGAAAGAGTTTTGCCATGTAGTAAAATGGGAGATAAAATAAGAGCTAAAAAAATTCAGTGTACTTCTTGTAGCAGTTCACTGAAAACCATCAGTTCCAGGTGAGTAATTATTTAAAGCAGGTTGCTTTCTACTGATTGCTCATTGGCTATGGTCTTGGCCATAAATCTTAGCTTAAGAACTGATTAGGAATGTTATATGTATGGGCTAAATGTTAATGTATTTAAAAAGTCACATACTCATACAAATAGAGATAGGCAATACAAGTTAATCTGCAAAATAAATAACGTAATATGGGAACAACTAATAACTGAAGAATATTTGGATTTTGTACTCCAAAAGGAATTCCAAATTTAATTTCAGTCATCTCCAACTATTCTTTTTCTTCAGTGCAATTGGGTCAACTTTTCAGAGATTGCTTAATCAGGTCTCTGGAGTTTTCTTGGCAAGGCTTTTCAGAAGTGGATTGCCATTGGCTCCTTCCTAAGGCTGAGAGAAAATAACTAGCCTAAGGTCACCCAGCTCACTTTGTGCTTAAGGCAGGACTAGAACTCATGGCCACCCAATTTTTAAACTGATATCTTAACTACTAAATCAGACTGGTTTTATCATATGGTATACTTAATATAAAAACATCATTTCAGAAAATTTATGATTTGATCATGCATCCAAACAACAAATTCTCCAATAATTAAAATACAAAGACTCACTATTTCAGTTAACAATTCAACTAGCAATTAAACTATTATCAGGATGATATTATTGGGTTCCAGAGAATGTTGAAAGTCATGTGATTGTAATTATTTTGGTCAGAATTTCCTATATATATCAAATTCCTGTGTGTACCCAATTCCCATGTGTGCTAAATTCCTGTGTGTACTAAATTCAGAACCCTCCAAAGTGATTATAAAAAATTGGATGCTGTAGTCATAACCATAAAGAAAGTACCAGATTGGGATAGTCTTTCCTGTAAAAATTATTGGCAGTATTGTAACAGAAAGACAACTACCGATTAATAACATGTTCAAGTAGATACAGGATTACCATTCTGAATCTTTGGGGATCAGAATTTCAAATGTCCCTTTAATAACTTTGCAGATATATATCTTTAAGAAATATAAACAGGGTATAAGACTTATCAAAAGGAACTCCCATTAGCCACCTCCTTCCCCCAAGAGGTTGACTTCTGGGTAGATGTCTCTAGGATTACATTATCACATTCTTAAAACAAATGGATCAGTTGTGAAGGTTTATGTATTTGCTAGAGTTTCTCTATAACACTTTTTGTGATTACTTTGCCAGGAGGGTAATAAATTAATAGGATTTATATTATTTTCTTCACTGAAAAATTTAAAAATGTAAGTTTATTCATGTGCAACATTAATTCTGTTTTAAATTTTGTTCTTCCAAATTCAGATACAGTTGTGTCAGTTTGTAACACTTTTTTCTGAATTATGACACACTGACAAAATGTTTATGTAATCAGTAATGCTCATCAGATTTTTTCTGAGTAGCTGATCTTCTATGTTGACTATTTCTCAATATTGCTCAAAATTTATGTGCAGTTTGAAAAGCTGATAAAATATGTAGAAATTACACCCTCTATATTTTTAGATACATGGCTGAAAATAGCATGTAAGTACATTTTCATGTTAATCTATTCACTTGGAAGATGTCAGACTGTTAAATAATAATAAAATTAGTTAATTAATCTGGAAGAAGCTGAAATGCCTTCTTAATTAAGAAGGAGGTAGACATTTTGGTTTCCTGAGCATAGCTAAAGTTTGTACATTGGACTAATACACTTGTTGCATCACATTACTTGCTACTAAAATAATTGTTTACTGTATTATCCAAGATGTGTAGTATCTTTGTGATATGTTTATCAAAGAGAAAAATATTAAGGCATAGAGGAGGAATAGAAAGATGGTAATCTTTTTTTCTAATATTAGCTGCCTACTAATCGGCTTCTTCCTTAAAACCATCAATCACAAATGCATGTAATATTCAGTGAGAAAAAATGGCTGAGATATAATCTACAAAGCTTTTAAACAGGGTGCTTTATTTCACAAACTGTACATGGCTTTCTTTCTTTCTAGCCCAAAGCTAAATAGCTTCTTAAAGTTCAAAGTGAGTACAGGGTCTTGCCTGGTCACTAGCAGATAATTCTTCTTCACCATAGGTGATCAGGCAAGCAGCTAATTGTAAACTTAAAATAAACCATTAGTTGCAATTCTTTCCTATGCTGTGAAAGGCATTAATGGTTTTATGAAGGTTATAAAACAGTTGAAAATCTGTAATGTTCTTTGGAAAATCTCATTTCCGCATCTTGGATCCCAGAAGGCCTACAGGATTAAATATTATTGTAATCAGGTTGAATTCCAGCAGAGGTAAAAAAAGAAGCCAAGGACTTAAAAAAGAAAAAAAAATCTTTGCATATATAAAGTAACAATGGGAGTGGCAGACTCCCTGATGTGGACAGATACTGAAGAAATTTTCAAATAGAATGGATTTCAGAAGGAAAGGTGCTTTAATCAGAGGTTATGATATTTTCTTAAACCATATGTAGTTAATTCCTTTAAGTCTTCAATTAAAAAAAGAATTGCAGCTTTAATACTGCTGAAAATATGTCGGGTAAGTCCTTTAGTTGTACTGCAGACAAAACAAAAACAAAAGAAAAAAATTATGGCACAGTCCTAAATATATCTGTTCAGAAGCAAGTCTATTACATACCATGGAGTCTTCTATCAGATGAATACATATTTTGTAAGAGTAAATGTACAGAATATAGTAGGGAATATTTGCATGTAAATACAAATTTGAATGACATTTGGATGTCTTTTTTTATTCCAATTAACCCTTGTATCTCTTGTCTTTTCCCTACTTTTCCCTACAAATTTGCTAATTATAATCATAAAATTTGTGAGATTCTGCTTGCTGATTGTAGCCTCAAGGAAGAAAAAATCTTTTATTCAGGAAATATTGATTGGTTTTGAAGTCCATGGTACCGTTAGTACAGCTTCATCTGCAGTAGGGCTGTTAAACCCATGGCCCGTGGGCAGGATGAGTCATGCACTCGCCACACCCACACCCAGTTTAGTGAAGGGAGAAAAAAGTCACATCACGTGATGGTGCCGTGACGACATGAGTTTGACACCCCTCATCTACAGCTTCATAAATAACATGCATTTTTATTACTTCTCTTCTTCTCAGTCTTCAGCTTTCATGGTTGTATATTACTGACCATTGTTTTAACTACTCTGATCTTGTAAAGACATTTAATCAACCATTCTTGGAAATGTGAAGCTGGTTAAGAAGATCTTTGATCTGACATACAAGGCTTTCTTCTGTTGAATGTCTCTTAACCAAGCAAGCAATTAAGTGAAAAAAATTATGGCTAATATAAACAGTGTCTGAATGTATTGAGTTATTTTTTTGCCTGCTTTAGTCAATTGTTATATGCTAGTCCTGCTTTTGTTTACAGAAGTAGAGGTCAAATTGATTAAAAAAGAAACATTTAATTTTGTTATCTTCCATAAAGAGGAACTATTATGGAAAATAAAAGCCTGGAATATTATGTTAAGCCTTAATTTTAGCACACTCATGTTTCTGAGAAATCCTGATATTTTATATGAGAACCCAGTTTCAAAAATAGTGACACACACATAGTACATGCATACACATTTACATATATACATAGGGAATAGAAGGGGAACTTACCAAATTTGCTGATGATACTAAGCTGGCAGGAATAGCTAACACCCAAGAAGATAGGCTCAAGATCCAGATGGATCTTGACAGACTAGAACACTGGGCCGTATCTAACAAAATGAAATTCAATGTAGAGAAAAGTAATGTCCTACACTTAGGCAAGAAAAAACAAAAGTACACATATAGACTGGGTGAAACCAGACTCAATAGCAGTAACTGTGAGAGGGATCTTGGAGTCTTAGTGGACAACCAGCTAAATATGAGCCAGCAGTGTGCAGCAGCAGCCAAAAAAGCTAATGGAATCCTAAGTTGTATTAACAGAGGGATACAATCAAGATCAAGGGATGTACTAATATCACTCTATAAAGCCTTAGTAAGACCATACCTAGAGTACTGCATCCAGTTTTGTTCACCACATTATAAAAAAGATTTTGAGACTAGAAAAAGTACAGAGAAGAGCAACCAGGATGATTAGGGGACTGGAGATTAAAACATACGAAGAACAGTTACAGGAACTGGGTTTGACTAGTCTAGAAAAGAGAAGGACCAGGGGAGACATGATAGCAGGAACTGGGTTTGACTAGTCTAGAAAAGAGAAGGACCAGGGGAGACATGATAGCAGTGTTCCAATATTTGAGGGGCTACAACAGAGAGGAAGGGATCAAGCTATTTTCTAAAGTGCCTATAGGCCAGACAAGGAATAATGGATGGAAACTGAACAAGGAGAGATTTAACCTGGAAATAAGGAGAAACTTTCTATATTGAGAACAATCAACCAATGGCCCTCGGAAGTTGTGGGAGCGCCATCACTTGAGACTTTCAAGAAGAGATTGGACTCCCATTTGTCAGAAATGGTGTAGGGTCTGCTCCTTGGGCAGCGGGTTGGACTAGATGACCTGCAAGGTTCCATCCAACTCTGATTATCTGTTATCTATTGGCAATACAAAATGTATAGCTACATATTGAAGATAATGTTTAGCAGCAAACATTTATATCCTTCCATGAGTGAGCTCCTTATGTTTAATAAAGCTGCAGGCAAATGAATTGAGTACATATTGGCTAGATGAAATGTGCCAAAATATGTTTTGATAAATTTGTAGACTTTTTATTTCTGTCCATGTCAGTGCACATTTTTTTTGCAAAAAAGTGACACTAGTCACTAGTTTGCTATAGTAATGGAGATGTCATAAATTTAAACACTATAATTGGACCTGGATACACTCTGGTATTAGTTACAGGATCAAAACACTAATTCAACATGTAATACTCATTCCCTTTGCCAGCATAAACTTTTCTCTTCTTTGAAACCCCAAGGATATTTTAATCATTTGTGTGATGAGAATCCTATCTAATTAGCCTCTTAGATGAATTGTAATCTGGAATTTTTATTATTATTATTTTGGAGAACACATTATTACTAGTACTACTGTTACTACTACTATTATTGATGAAAAATTTGCTTGGATGTGCAGTATGGTGAGGAACATAATTATAGCTATAAATCTGTCATTTTAAAGATGAAGGGTATCTTGAAAAAATATTGCTAAAAAGTGTAATGATTATTTAAATTCTTACAGAAGATACCACATTACAATTTGTATTAATCAAAGAGGAGCTAGATTCAAAATAATATGGCTATAAGAAAATTTGACAGCAGTTAAAAGCTTGCAAGGTTGGTTGCATGGTGAAAAACAGAATATGTTTTATTTACAGTATAATCTTAGAACAAAGTAAATCAGGAATTGAATCCCACTATCTTGTAAAGTAACTGTGATTGGTTTTTCAGTCCACTAATAATGAATGCTTCATGGCCAGAAGCAGACTTCTATATTATCTTATCATGCAGCATTGCATGATCACAGACTCCAAGAAGTTATAGCTTTGCTTTTGGCACTTAGCAGTTAATGACCCAAGATGTCCCAGCAAGCAATTAAACATCAGTAGATACATCTATATCTAGTAGTTAATTTTTGAACACAAGATCTCTGATAAAGACACAAAGTTTCTGTCCTAGAAAGAGCTTACAAATTATTTTTGGATGTGCATATAATATATATTATGTAGAGCAACTTCATTAATTTAAGTAGATGTAAAGTTTCCATATGCAAAACTTGGTAGCTAATGCTAATAACACAAAGATTTAGCATTTATTGCTAAATCCTGCAGAAGCTGATATAAAACTGTTTTATCGTGAAGGTGCTGGCTACAGTTCCCTAAGGAGTACAAACTCTGATTCTGTCTATCATCAATGAAAGATTTATCATACTACATTTTTGTCTTGACTACAGCAATTGAGTATCTAAATTTTTTAGAAAGGCTTGAATTTTGGATAACTCTTGTTAATGATAGTGATGATCTATTTAGGAACAATAGCATGCAGCATCCACAACAGAGAGCTTTGTCAAATTAATGACAAAGATAATGACAAAGATCTCCTTTTAGTGACCATGTGGATCTATATGTCTTCTTGGGAACAATATGGAAGCAATTTGTCATTGCCTTTTTCAGTCATGTATTTGTAGTTTTCCAGCTAGCAAAATTTTAATGAAAAAAATAAGAGAATTTTGAAAAAGCAGATTAAAAGAAGTATACCTCTTACAGATTCTAATATCTATGTAGTTAGCGACCTTTGATATTGTAATTTCATCATTTCCATAAATACATTTACAACAATAGGGAGCTATTGTATGATTGGTTGTACAGTCAGCCAGACGGTTATACAAGGTTTGGCATTTTTGTCCACTTATCAACCCCTTCCTAAGGACCTGGAATAGACAGATGTTGTTCAATGGTTCTAAAGGTAGCATCACAGGATGCAAGCTGTTTAAAGTAAAGCTGCCTTTTGCAATTGACATGGTGATTTTTGACAATGCAATTCTCTCCACATATTTTGGTATTGCATTCAAGGCACCAATTACTATTGCTACTATCTTTGCTTTCCTTTTCCAAATTGTTTTACTTCTATTTGCAGATCTTCATATTTTGTGATTTTTTTTACTTCAGTTCTTTCTCTTCTGTTGTCTCTCTTTGCAGTGTCCTCTTTCCAGATTTTTTTGTTTTCCTCATCCACATTCTTATTAACATTATTACTGTTCTGAAGAGAACATTGTCAGCCAATTTCTATCAGTTTTATTTTGAATCTAGGAATGTTCTGCAACCCCATGTGTTCATTTTCTTCTTTTCATCCATGTAATCCATTACCAAAGCTCAGTTCTTTCGTAAAGCCTTTGCAAAAGTCTATTCTGCTTCACATCCTTTTCTTAAAACATTACATATAATCTCAGAAAATAACATCAACTGCACAATTACATCTTCTGTGTTTGTCTGCAGAATTCCTTTCCTTTCTTCTGATATTTTAAGCCCATAGAGCTTTGGGGATTTCTTTTTAAAAATTTAAAATATACTACACCAACTGTTAGGAATATTGAAGGAATTACAACAAAAGGTAAGAAATGGGCCCTCGTGCTCTTTTTGAAATGTCAGCATCTCATTCTAGAAACAAAGCCATCGTATTGTTATAATTCTTATAATAGTTTCCTGAAGGTCACATGACACAGAAGTACCTTCTGTGCATTAAAGAGTGCATCCATTCACTTACATTAGAGCTGTGAGATATTCTACATCTTCTGAAGTGATTCAATAACCAGGCAATCGATCAATGGATTTATCCACTGAGAAGCAAATCTAACTGATGCTTAATTTCTGGAAAAATATGGATGGATTTACAAGTACCCTTTTTTCTCTTACAGATTTGTAAGGAGAAGCTGATTGAATTTAGTATGATCATGGCAATTCTGCATTAAAATACATTATAGTGTAGAATAAAATGAATATATATGTACCATAGAATGAAGGTGCATATTTTAAATATATAGGTTAAAGGAGAAAAAGTTCATTTGTTTTAAAAGAGTTAAACAGAATGTTTGCTCTGATTTGCTACCTTTGACTCATTCAGGAGGGGAAGGATTTTCACCTCTCATACTTTATTATTTGGCAGCATAAAATCCTAATTGGATTAATAAAAATGCAAATTGCTTCCTGCCACAAAGAACTTTGCATCCTAAGCCTGTACCTACTCAATTCAGATTTATCATTTGGGGATTTAGGAGAACAGAATCTTAGTTTAGAAGAATCTGTACATCAAATTAATATTCTATATAAATGCTGAACTAAGTTTATCACTTGGTGAAAGATTTAGGACAAACTGCTGCATTATTCCCAAAGGAGAAGACAGACAAGATTGATACTGACAAAGTATCTAGTTAATTTCCATAGTGTATGCCTACCTTGAAAGTTAAAACTGATCTGAACTTCTTAAGGCATTTGGGGCATGGAGTAGATTGTTAAATCTCAATCCATCAGTTTGTTTCATCTTTCAAGAGCACCATTCAACTCTCACTGTGACAACTGAATGGTATTTGAAATTCACCTCTCAAATACACTGAATTGTTTTCTTCACTCTGTGAAATCCTCCTTCTTGAAAGAACACACATTGCTTGAGTTTGTGAAGGATCAATCAGTGATTTGCATTTAAAAAGACCTAAGAGGTATTTCCCAGTTAATACACTCCACAATTTCTCAAGTTCACTACTAATACCTTTTATTTGTAGACTAAAGACTTTGCTCCTGAGCCCAGTGATTAAAATGGGTTTTTAATATTTTTTTCTGATTAAAAACTATTGTGTAGTGGGCTTCAGTAGGCAAGAAGCAGGCCAGCATAGTTACAACAACATTTATTAACTCAAAACTGGAGTAAGGAATAGCAGGCAAATGTCTGTAATTTATACTCTAGGCCCACAGGGCCTTAACCAATCATAATACTTGAAAAAGCCCCCCCCAAATATGAATGTTCTAAGTTTCCCCCCAAAACAGTTGGAGTTAACAGTTAGGGTCATCTAAAGTTTAGTTTCATTTTAGCAGGGCTTAACACACCTATATATATATTCAATACATAACATCCCTCTCCCCTAGGATAGTTCTTACCCTCAGTCTGTTCAATATTTATAGTCTTTGAGATAGGCTGTGGGCCTACAGATCCTGGTGGACCACCATAATGTTACTTGAGAATCCTGTTTAAGTGGAGTATTGTCCATCTCCAACTGGATAGAGCCATTTTGGTTGCCTGTGAGAGGCGGCAACTCTACTGCCATTGGTACCTCCATTTCTTTGGAGGTGGCCACAGGTGGTGTAGGCAAATTCAGATGAAAACAGTTCCCTAGCGGGTCTGATAACACCTCGGGCTCCTAACCCGGAACTGGCCCAATGTTATGCCCCTGTCGGAATCTGATTCTGAGGGGTAGGCTGAGCAGCTGACAGGGAGTGGGAGTGTGGCTCTGTTGCCTGTGGAAGAAACTGGGGAAGGGCACAGTCCAGCTGGGGAGAGGTAGAGCAAGGCAGAGGGAATTCAGAGGAAGATCCAGGCCCTTCATCCTAGGGCAAGCAGGGAGGAAAGGAGAAGGGAGCAACGTGAGTTGTGTGGCTTATGGGGAGGAAAGGGCCCTGATTCCCTTCATTAGCTGCAGCTGGAACACAATGTTTAAAAAGTGAGTTTGAGCACAGCAACTTGTTGGAAACAAATCGTGTATTATCTTGTTTTGTCAAGGCTTATCTGGGTTCCTGGCATCTTTTCCAACTGTGTGTGTTTTGTTGGCCTTTGAAGTCTGCAATTCCTTATCCTGCCCTGTCCAATTAATTGCTGTAGCATGGTTTTTGTGAATTTTTATTTACAGTTTATATGTACTTTGTTTTTGGACTGAATGTCATCCACTTAAAGACTGTTCTTGGAAGAGATTTTTCTCCAGCCGAAGGTAACTGGACATTGGGGGCAAAGTTGGAGGTATTAAAGGGATTTTTCTTACTTATGTGACTGTGTTGTCTTTGTGTCATGCCCCGGGTCATCACATCGGCCTGCTGATGCCATAACTGATCAATGTGGCATCTGACTGTACAATAATTCCCCAGAATAACCTCATATGACAAGGGACCCATTACTTTAGTTACCCTAGCTGCCACCCAAGGTGCCCCACTCCCTTACTTCCTGGCCCAGACCAATTCACCTGGTTGTAAGTCCCTGGGGGGTGTTGGCTGAACTATCTCTGCCACTACTCTGTCTGGGTGAAGTCAGTTGAGCTTCATGATGAGCTGGTGGCCGCACCTCAGCTTCGCTTGGCTGCAACCTGTTGCTGTACTGGGAGATGTGTATTAACACAGGAGGAAGTTTGCCAGGTGGTGATTTCAGTCCCCAGTTATCATATGCTTGAGTGCCTGGGTGCCCCTTGTGTAGGAAATCTAGCACCTTGGAGTGAAGCCTGTGTGGAATGAAGATCCTGCTGCCCCACCGCACACATTCCTTGTGGGCTGACACTTCATTTTTCTGAGAAGCGTAGTTCTGGAACTCAGGGCCTGGCTGGACCTCTGGCCATCACCTTAACATCCCCAGTTGAGAACATGGCTAAGCATTCTGTCCATGGTGGTTTCAGCTGCAACATCCCCTACACGTAGGGGTACTTCAGGCAGGTCCTGGATCACCAGAATATGCTAAGCTGGGGCTGGATCCAGCTCAGTCTGCAATAGAGGCAGTAGGCTGAGTGTGTCAGTGTGGCCCATTTCCTTGCCCGGCTTGTGTACTAGCCAGTACGACTATGCAGCCATAAAATGGACCATTGTAGCATTCACAGTGACAGGATCTGTGATGTCTGTTTGTCAGCTGTGAAGAGACCAAGCATAGGTTGTTGTCTGTAAAGATGGTGAAAGTTCATCTACATAAGAAGTCATGGAACTTCTTAATGCCAGCCACTATGGCAAAGGCTTCCTTGACTATCTAGATATGGGTTTTTTAATCCAATGATAAAGTTCTAGAATAGTATACGATGTGGGCCTCTCTACCATCTGGCATCTTGTGGCTTAGTACTGCCCCAATGCCGTATAGTGGAGTATCTAGTGTTACTGGTAGGGTTTCATTTAAATGAGCTAGGATGGAGTCCAAGGATAGCAATTACCTTACCGCCTTGAATGCTTGGTCTTGACAGTTTGACCAGACCCAGGGTGCTCTTTTGTCCAGTAGGTGGTATGGCGGTTCTACCAGGCAGCCTTATGCGGTAAGGAGTGGTAAAAATTGAGCAAGCCCAGAAATGCTTGAAGCTCTCCCTTGGATTTTGGTGTGGGGACTTGCTGAATTGCCTTTAGCTTTGCCTCAGATGGGTGGATTCTGGTAGCATTGATGTGGAAACCCAGGAATTCTGTGGATTCCATGCCGATCTGGCACTTTCCTTCTTGAGTTTTAGGCCTGCCTCATGGAAATGTTGGAGTACTGAGCGGAGAGATTCCATGAGGACTGCCACTGATTCCCCCATGATCAGGATGTCATCAAAGTACGGGCAGATACTGGGCATGTTCTTCAGCGTTCGTTCCATAATACTTTGGAACAACCCTGGTGCTACGATTACCCCAAACCACAAGCGGCGCACTTCTATGGGTGACTATTGTTTGTGCTTCTGTGGTAGCATTGTCTACCAGTAGCTGCTGGTAGGCCTGGGTGAGGTCTAGCTTAGCAAAGATCTGGTCTCCCTGGAACAGGTGAGGATGTGGCTTACCACTGATGCAGGGTAAGCATGCTGCTGTAGAGCTTGTTTGTGGTGCACTTGTAGTATGTGCAGATGCAAACATTCCTATTAGGCTTAACTAGGGTCACTGTGGGAATCTCCCACTGGTTACAGTCCACAAGTTGGGGAGTTCCCTGCTGAACCAGCTTGTTTAGTTCTGCATTAATTTTAGGCTTCAATGCAAAGGTAACCCTGCATGGTTTTAATCGAATTGGAGTTACTGCTGGATTGAGGTTGAGTGACAAGGGTGCCCCTATGTATTGTCCCAGCTCAGTGCTGAATATGTCAGCATATTTTTGGCATACCACTGCTAGATTGGCTATTTGGGTTTGATGGATGCCCATCCCCTGATGCCCAGGGCTTTGAACCAGTCTGCACCTATGAGGGTGTTTCATGGCCCCTCTACAACCATTATGCTGAGAAGATCCTTGAACTCTCTGATTTGTACTCCAATAGTAGCCTCACCCCTTACAGGAACATGGTGACTCTAGAAGTCTGTTAGCACTAAGCTCAATGATTTGAGCGGGACCCACCATCAGCTACATTTGCAAATGTGTTAGAAAGTCGTGGAGGAGATAATGGACAGGGCTGATCCAGTATTAAGCTCCATGGAGCATGGGATCCCTTGCAGTTTTAGTTGGAGTCTTATTTTTTCTTTGATGGGGTATTGGACCCATGTGTTTTGGATGCTACACCTTCCTGAGCAATGTTCAACTCTTTCTGTCTTGGGGGCCATTTTCCCTTATGCTGCTGCATCATAGGTTTTGTTTCCCGCTGACCTCCCTCGAGCCTTCTTAGGCCTCTTGGTGGATCGCTGGGGGGCTGGTGTGTGTTTTTGGTGACCAGTGAGTCTTCATGACCCCTCTGGCAGCCTCATCTGCCATGACTTTTATTATTATTATTATTATTATTATTATTATTATTATTATTATTATTATTATTATTATTTGGACTTGTATGCTGCCCCCTCTCCGTGAGGACTCGGGGCGGCTCACAATAAAAACACCACAACAATAAATATATAAAAAACAATTAAATCTGAGAAGCCCAATCGATAAAACAGTTAGAAATACATTAAACTCCCCCCCAGGAAGTCAGTCCAGCCCAGCCTGTTCAAACAGCCAGGTCTTCAGACCGCGGCAGAAGGAGTAAAGATCAGGGGCCAAACGGAGCTCCAAAGGGAGTTGATTCCACAAGGCGGGGGCCACAACAGAGTAGGCCCTCCCCTGACGCACTGCCAGCCGACATTGTCTAGCCGAAATTACCCCGAGGAGTCCCCGTCTGTGTGCACACACAGGGCGATCGGTATTTGATGTTGGCAGGAGATGCTCCCACAAGTACCCCGGACCCAAATCGTAAAGGACTTTGAATGTTAAAACCAACACCTTGAATCTCACCCGGAGGGCAACCGGCAACCAATGCAGCTTGCGCAGGAGGGGTGTAACATGGAAGTATCGGAAGCTCCCATCACAACCCGCACAGCCGCATTCTGCACCAGCTGAAACCTCCGGATGGTATGCAAGGGCAGTCCTAGATAGAGAGTGTTGCAGTAGTCAAGTCGGGACATCACAAGTGCATGAGTGATCGTGCGAAGGGCATCTCAGTCCAGATATGGGCGCAGCTGGCAAACCAGTCGGACCTGGGCAAAAGCCCCCCTCACCTGCTCCTCCAAACTAAGCCGTGAATCCAGGAGGACTCCCAGGTTCCGAGCCCTGTCCACAGGGGGCAACACCTCTCCCCCTATGACCAAAGATGGAATTGATTGACTGGGCCTAGGTGCCTGTATGCACAACCACTCAGTCTTGGCTGGATTGAGCTGTAGTATGTTCCTGCCCATCCAGATCCGTACCGCATCCAGACACCGGGTCATCACGGAGAGAGCATCACTGATTTGGTTTGGGGTGGAGATATACAACTGGGTATCATCAGCGTACTGGTGATACCTCACCCCAAAACCACGGATGATCTCACCCAGCGGCTTCATATAGATGTTAAACAGGAGGGGAGAGAGGACCGACCCCTGAGGAACCCCACAAGTGAGTGCCCTCGGGAATGACCTCTGTCCTCCTGCCAATACCGATTGTGAGCGCCCTGAGAGGTAGGAGGAGAACCACTTCAAAACAGTGCCCCCCACTCCCAACCCCCCAAGGTGCCACAATAAGATACCATGGTCGATGGTATCGAAGGCCGCTGAGAGATCTAATAGGACTAGGACAGAGGAAAATCCCCTGTTCCGTGCCCTCCAGAGATCATCCATCAGCACGACCAATGCCGTCTCTGTGCTGAACCCGAGCTGGAAGCCCGACTGATACGGATCTAGATAGTCTGCTTCCTCCAGGAAAAGCAGAAACTGCTGAGTCACCACACTCTCGACAACCTTCACCAAAAAGTGAAGGTTGGAGACTGGACAAAAGTTGTTTAAAATGGCTGGGTCCAGAGCAGGCTTCTTCAGGAGGGGCCTCACCACCACCTCTTTCAAGGCAGTAGGAAAAGACCCCTCCCTCAGTGTTAACAACTGCCCGGAGCCAGCCGCACGTGGTCTCCCTGGAGGCATATACAATCCAGGAAGGACACGGGTCCAATAAACATGTGGTGGAACTCAGACGTCACATAATCCTGTCCACTTCATCCTCAGAAACAGGATCGAACTCAGCCCAGATGACATCGGCCAGACTGTCTGTAACCCCCTCCTCAGACCACTGCAAATTAGAGTTCAACCCCTCTCGGATCTGAGCGATCTTATCTGACAGATATTGTCCGAATTCCTCAGCCTACCCCGGAGAGGGTCCACCCCCGGCTCCTGATGTAAAAGGGAGCGCATGACCCTGAATAGGGCAGCCGGGTGGTTATCTGCAGACGCTATGAGGGTGGAGAGGTAAGCCCTCTTCGCCACCCCCAGAGCTCCCAGGTAAGTCCTAATATAGGCTCTTAGCTGGGTTCGGTTGGATTCGGAACGGGTCAACCTCCATCTGCTCTCTAAACCCCTCCTACACCGCTTCATCTCCCTTCAGTGCATCTTGGAAAGTCAGTTTCTCCATGGTGAATAGGCGCTGCTGTAATTCACTATTATTCAGGCTGCAAACAAGCCTGTTTCTGAGACTGTCTTCCAGATCAGGGAACTCACATTGGCACAAAGCGTGGCGAAGGGATGCCACAAACTCTGCTGCAGATTCCCCATATGGTTGTTCATGTTGCTTGAATGCATAGTGCAGGGCGATGACCCAGAGTTTAGGCTCAAAATGTTCCCTTAATTTTTTCTTGAGGTCTGTGTAGGCCACAGTCTCTACACTTGCTGGTGCTTTTCTGCAGACACATAGTATGGTTTCTGCCTTCAGGCTGTTGTCCATGACATGGTTAGCCTGGAGATAGTTATTCACTCGGGAGATGTATGAGCTCCACTGCTCTGGGTGAGTAATATTGAACTCATTGAAACTTCTCATTTTAGCGATTTTGAGAAGACCCCTGTGGTATTGTTGCCCACCAGCAGCCAGTGGAGCTGGCAGCAGATTCAGACAGTGAGGAAGTTGGGGAGGAACGTGAGCCAGTCCTGGAGTCTGGGGAAGGCTCTGACAAGTGCTCTATGTCAGAGGTAGAGATGGGGCTAGGGCCGTATGACAGTTATCAGCTGCCTTTAGAGTCAGACATCAGTGAGGCAGAAGGACAGCTGGAGCTTGTTTCCAGTGTGTGCATGCGCAGAGCTGCCAGAAGAAGGGAACAGCTAAGGAACAAGGGTCGACTTGGTAGTAAAGCCACAGGTGGATGATGAATGGCCCCTCCCATAGGGAATAAAAGAGGAGCGAAAGGGGAGTGGGGTTTTGCAGGAGACAATTAGTTCATTTGAAGATCTGTTCCTGCATTCTTGCCTATTATTGTCTGCTACAGTGAGGCCTCTGAGAGATATCAGCCTGGCACCTCTTCAAGTCTGATAAAGGTCTGTAATTGTGAAATATCTTGAAAGACTGTTGGCTGGGACTTTTCTGGAGAGGAATTCACTGCAAACTAAATAAAAGAGGTTTATCGGGATGAGGACTCGGCTTCGTGTTGTTGGGAAGTCATGGGTCAGAACATACAGTGCTGGTTAATGCTTGTACTGCTGCAACTGGAACTGGGCTGCACTTAGGAGTCCTGGAGATTGTCCCTCAGGTACATCTGTGCCTCCAGTGTGTCTTACTGGCAGGTAAGGCAGGGAGCGTGGTCCTACCAAGGCTCTTTACCTGGTCTGACAACCAGTGATTTCAGCATGTCTCCAGTGTGACTTACTGATAGGCAGGAGTGAGGACTATTCTAGCCGGGGCTTCTTACCCAGCCTATCACCCAATGATTTCAGTCTCTTGGTTAGCAGCAGCTCCCTCCTCTGCAGCATCCCACCTTCATCACCACTATTGTGTAGTGGGCTTCAGTAGGCAAGAAGCAGACCAGCATAGCTACAACAACATTTATTGACTCAAAACTGGAACTAAGGAACAACAAGCAAATGCCTATAATTCATACGTTAGGCCAACAGGGCCTTAACCAATCATAATACTTGAAAATGCTCTCCCAAATATGAATGTTCTAAGTTTCCCTCCAAAACGGTTGGAGTTAACAGTTAGGGTCATCTAAAGTTTAGTGTCACTTTAGCAGGACTTAACAAAACTATATACATTCAATACATAACAAAAACTACACATTCATTTGAGGTGGTACATTTCTATTTATTTCTATTTAGGTAACTTTTGTAATGGAATGGAATTTTATTCAAAATCTTAGTGGCAAAGCTAAATTTTAAAATAGATTACTTTTATGTGAATTTAGCAGTATATATAGCTAAAAATAAATATAATAATTAAATGAGTTGATTTACTGCTATTTATCTGCTACAGATCCTTCAATATATCTTTCTAAGTTTAATGAATACGATTATTTTTTGGTTTGCTTTAAATTGGTTTGTGCTTGTTTGTTTTAGGATCACAAATTGGGCTGTTCAGTTTTTTTTAGGCATTTAGTACTATAAATAGAAAACATATGATGTGATTGCCAAATATGCCTGGGTTAGTCCTACCCAGATGATTTAAGATTAGAAAAAACAATGGAGCACCTCTCTTTTTAAAGAGGCAAGAATACTAAAGAATCCAAAGCTGTCAGATGGAAAAGGGTATACAGGTGAAACTCGAAAAATTAGAATATCGTGCAAAAGTTTATTTATTTCCATAATGCAACTTAAAAGGTGAAACTCATAGACTCATTACATGCAAAACAAGATAGTTCAAGCCATGATTTGTCATAATTGTGATGATTATGGCTTACAGCTCATGAAAACCCCAAATCCACAATCTCAGAAAATTAGAATATTACATGCAATCAATAAAACAAGGATTGTACATAGAACAATATCGAACCTCTGAAAAGTATAAGCATGCATATGTACTCAGTACTTGGTTTGGGCCCCTTTTGCAGCAATTACTGCCTCAATGCGGCGTGGCATGGAAACTATCAGCCTGTGGCACTGCTAAGGTGTTATGGAAGACCAGGATGCTTCAATAGTGGCCTTCAGCTCTTCTGCATTGTTTGGTCTCATGTCTCTCATCTTTCTCTTGGCAATGCCCCATAGATTCTCTATGGGGTTCAGGTCAGGCAAGTTTGCTGGCCAATCAAGCACAGTAATCCCACAGTCATTGAACCAGATTTTGGTGCTTTTGGCAGTGTGGGCAGGTGCCAAGTCCTGCTGGAAAATGAAGTCAGCATCCCCATAAAGCTCGTCTGCAGAAGGAAGCATGAAGTGCTCCAAAATCTCCTGGTAGATGGCTGTGTTGACCCTGGACTTAATGAAGCAGAGTGGACCAATACCAGCAGATGGCTCCCCAAATCAACACACACTGTGGAAACTTCACCCTGGACTTCAAGCATCTTGCAGTCTGTGCCTCTCCATTCTTCCTCCAGACTCTGGGTCCTTGGTTTCCAAATGAGATGCAAAAGTTGCTCTCATCAGAAAAGAGGACTTTGGACCACTGAGGAACAGACCAGGTCTGTTTTTCTTTAGCCCAGGTAAGACACTTCTGACGACATTTGAAGCCCATGTCCAGGATCCCTCTGTGTGTGGTGGCTCTTGATGCACTGACTCCAGCCTCAGTCCACTCCTTGTGAAAGTCCCCAACACTTTTGAATGGCCTTTTCCTGTCAATCCTCTCCAAGCCGCTGTCATCCCTGCTGCTTGTGCACCTTTTTCGTCCACCTTTTTCTCTTCCACATAACTTTCTATTAATGTGCTTTGATACAGCACTTTGGGAACATCCAACTTCTTTTGCAATTACCTTTTGAGGCTTTCTCTCCTTATGGAGGGTGTCAATTAATGTTTTCTGCACAACTGTCAGGTCAGCAGTCTTTCCCATGATTGTGATTCCTACTGAACCAGACTGAGAGACCATTTAAAGGCTCAGGAACCCTTTGCAGGTGTTATGGCTTAATTAGCTGATTAGAATGGGACACTTTGAGCCTAGAATATTGCACCTTTTCACAATATTCTAATTTTCTGAGATTGTGGATTTGGGGTTTTCATGAGCTGTAAGCCATAATCATCACAATTATGACAAATCACAGCTTGACCTATCTCGTTTTGCATGTAATGAGTCTATCTCATATTAGTTTCACCTTTTAAGTTGCATTATGGAAATAAATGAACTTTTGCACGATATTCTAATTTTTTGAGTTTTACCTGTATACCCATCCTTCAGGTTCCCTTCAGAACTCATAGATCACATGATAGGTCACAGTATGGAGCATACATGGGAACTTGGGACAAGGCTAGCACTCATAATGTTAAAATCAGGGTTACTGTAAGGCTGAATGTCCCACAAAAGCCTATGGGTACAGCCCTTTCAAATTATAATTTACAGGAGTACATTCTTATGACAAATAATTGTATTAACTCAAAATACATTAAAAATAAATCAGGCATTATCTTTTCTCATCCTATAGGCAAAATAATAACTGAAAATGTTTATATAATCAATCCTTTTAATTATTAATCCTTTTATTTTTTTTTTCATAACCTTGGATAGCAAATATCTGAATGGGACTTATTAGCCACAGCCATTGGAAATTTTGTTATGGAAAATACATAGGACATAAGGGCTATATTTTATAAACTGAACTCCAGGTCGTTTTGGCTTTCAGGAGAAGGGAAAAAGGCTGTTTTCATTGTCTCTCAGATATTTCAGAATTCACTGTGGAGCTACTAATAAGGCATTTCATACCTGGGAGACACTATGTATTGTTTAATTTGTTTCTCAACCTCAGTAAATTTAAGATGAGAGGACTTTGACTCCTAGAAATCCCTAGCCATCATGCTGACCAAGGGATTCTGGGAGTTGTTTCACCCATATTAAAGTTGCTGGCTTGAAAAACGTTCATCCATGAATCTGTATGACAGGTCAGAAAATGAATGAGATATTAAATCACCAAACATCTGTATACAGTATAGGGTAGACTACTATGTTTGTAAGAAGGAATCTGTTCCATGGTGTGGGTGATACACCGTACATTAAGGTAAGGATGCTTTGTGGGAGAGGAGTGAATTTTGGGAGGCTATATTTATTAAGTATGATAACATATTTCTGGGTATATTGTATATCATAGTTTTTATTTATTTTCTATTATTATTTTATTTCTATTATTTATTTTCAACTGTCAGAATCAATGTGAGATACCAAAAGCTAGAATAATCAAACACAATCCAGAAGTATAGTTTGCCTCTCCATTTAGTGGCATCCACAACAAATCATAATAATATCAGGATGTTTCCTTTTTTCTTCCTCTTAAGATATTTCACTTTAGTTATGAAAATGTAATGGGCATATATGGCAAACACACACAAATACACACATAGACCTATGTTCAGAATTGTGTGTGTGTGTACTTTATGTGTGTGCGCACATAATTGTGCAAACATACAATTGTATTGCTATTGTTGTTGCAGTTTGATTTTTGTTAATTGAATTAAATTTTTGCTAAATTTTTCTAAGTATCTGATAGACGTAGAAAATTCTATAATTAGATACTTGCAATTACATTCTTTATCTCTGAGGTAAGTGAATAAGTAATAGAATTAATCAATTTATATAATCACAAACATTTCATTTGCTGACCGCTCTGTTTGTAGACACTCGTATCCATGTTGGTCAATATTGGTTTCTGTATGAAGGGAAAATGCATTGTTTTAGGTCAAATAGATACAGTATTGTGTATTTTTCAAGTTACATTTTGGTTAAATGTGAAAAAAATCAAGCAATAGCTGATTTTTTCCATTTTAAAAATTAAAAATGCAGTGCAGTTCTGGTTGAAGGTGTTATCTTGTATGCATTTTTTTCATAGGGACTAACGTTTACTTTGTCATATTTTATAATCTTTACCTTACATTACAGACAGAATCATGCACCACATATGCACATGTGCACCTATCTGCATTTCTAAATTCTCCATGTGCACTGAAGCAATAAAACATAACCATTTCTTGTTCAGGTTTCCCATTTGTAGCTATTCATCTGCCTTGCTCTGCTTGAGGAGTTTCATTCACACTTCCTTATCGGCTTTACTGACAGCCCTTCTCCTCAATCTCATGTTCACCTTCACTTTCTAAAAGAGAGGGCTGCAAATCAGATTGCATTAATGGAAAATCCCTGGCCTCAGAAAAACAAAACAAAACAGCTTTTTACTATTGACAGAATGGTTGGGTGAAGTGAACGCTAGTGAGATATGCTGGTGTTTGTGTTATATTTTCCTCATTATGAAATACAGGTACAGAACTCTGTAATAGAATTTCAGTGTTCTCTTTTGTTTGTTTAAAGTCCCTGTTGACTATGGTGTTACTGCAAGTTTCAGCAGAATAGTGTTTTGACACAGACATCTCCGTTCTCCACACATCCAACTTCTTAACTAACTAAAATTGTTAGAGTCTTCCAGTAGATTTTCTAATTAAAGAAAAGCAATCAAAGATATTTAAATTTATACAAAGATATGTGACCTACTTCAGTGACTACAGCCACATTCCATCACATGAGAGCCACATTTGTTGGTTGTTAATCTTGATATGTTTCTTCACAAAGAACTGTTTCCTGCAAGCTTTCTCATTTATTACTTGCTGAGACTGAAAGGTTTGTTATATATGTTTATATCTGTTTATTTTAATTAGTTAGCATTAACATATTTCCCCTCCCTCTTCGCCTCCCTCTCTGTAATGCACAACCCACGTAAGGCAAATATTGCAAATGCTTCACCATTTCTCATAACCTAAGCATTCAGACACACCTTGTTAATTGTCACTTACATTCAACTGTCAGTCTGTGACTGTAATTACATTTCTATACATTTGCTCCAATAATGATGATGATGATGATAATAATAATAATAATAATAATAATAATAATAATAAGTAGTAGTAGTAGTAGTAGTCCTGGTGGTAATAGTAGTAATGGTAGAAGGAGAAGGAGAATATAGATTATAGAAGAAGAAAATAACAGCAGCCAAATTTGGGAGATGTTGACAAAGTACCCTCTATGTTATTTTCCTGTCCACCACATCAAGAAAAAATGTATTTTTTTCCATCCAAGTGGTTACTTAATTAATATTCTGAAAATAATTCTATCTTTATGGATAGCATGTAGTAGGCAAAAATTATGGATTCTATAGTTCTCTGAATTTCAAATGTTGATAGAACTTTCAATTCAAGTATGAGAAAATTAATTCTGAAGTAGAATTTGACTTCTTTATATTTATCATCCTGTTAATTAACAAATTGCTATTAAGGTTTATGTAGGCTGTCCTCAAAAACAATTCCTGGGAAATGTTTCAGTTTTTCAGAGCAGTTGGTGTACACTTAAGCTTTTTTAACACTTTGTACATGATGGATAGAAGGGTATCTATTTCTGCTTGTTTCTCAGATTATAAATGATTTTAAATGACATATGCATGATAAGTTGGGATCTCATTTTGTCCTGCCTGCAGTGGAAATATCCTGAGCCACAGCCATGTCACAAGATGTCTTTATTTTTTTATTTTTGGGGAGGGAGGTGTTTGTGCAACCAAACTGCTTTTATTCATGAATGCCCTTCTTTGTTCTCTCTCTTTCCCCCTCCCTCCCTCTCTCCCTCCCCTCCTCTCTCCGACTTAAAGTAAACTGGGAACCAAAAAGGGACTAATTTCATTTACAGCTAGAATTTGCTTATCACACTGAGACCTCTCAAGTATTATTCTCTGGTGAAGCTTTAAAGCAAACATCCAGGTAATCATGTATTAATGAAGAACAGAGCACATTTAGAGAATGATGTCATTAAATATTTGTACAGCCAAGCCTCATTTTATATTAACAAAGGTGAATGGAGTGGTACTGCTGTATATGACTAACTCATGGCAATAAGAGGCATTAGCAAAAGCAGAGATAAATCTCCCATTATGAAATACAGTTCACATATATATGATTTATCTCCATCAAGCAAACAGTCCTGAAGATTATGTTTCTATTGACAATGTACAAATATACTTGAACCACTAGTGGTTGCTATTTGTTGCAAATTTGCAGAAATGTGAACTATTTAGAGAAGCTTTTAACAACAGACATATAACTAATTCAATTCAACACTATTTCTATTCTTTTTGCTTTTTACTTTGCTACCTAATAGGTAGCATTAGTTTATGTTTGTTCATATCAAATGCTATTTTAATTCATGGATTCCAGCAAGAAAAAAGTATATAAAGTAATCTTGCTGTATGTACCTGATTAGAAAGACGAGTATTTTAGGAGCTTTGAAAGAGAGCATGGACTTGACTTTTTTTAGGATATAAACATGTCAGATTTTCATAAATACAAACTCACATATTAAAACACCACAGCACCGATCCTGAATTAATTTAATTTCAGAATCCTTCTTATGAAGACTATGAATGAAAATTGAATTGCTGCTTTGGGGATTACAGTCATACACTCTTTATTAAGGTTGAATCCATAATTACAAATATAATCTATTTCTGCACACATAAAAGTGAGCATGGGGTTTATATTATTTTAATAAAATAATCTCTGGATTCAAGTACCTGTTTATTTAAGCTAAAATATAAGTCTGTGTCTAAATTTATTTGAGATATGATGATACCATAGTTTCAAAATCAAAATGTTTATATCTTTGCAGAAAATGAAGAGAAGGGAAAAAAGTTGGCATAATTTCTTGGAGTTCTCATTCAGCTGACTCATATATTTCTAACTGTTGAACTAAACAGTCACAAACAAGATAGCCCAGATCAGGACTCATGAACCTTTTGGACCTCAGGAACCACCAAACTTGTAATTTTAAATCCTGCGGACCAGAGACCCTGTGAAAATCCCCAAAAAGTCTGCAGGAAAATTCCCCACCCCGTTTTCCTACCAATCGATCATTCTTTATTTGGGTTCTCAGGATACCATCTCCAGCTCCGTTCTCGGGGAGAGAGAGAGAGAGACTTTTGGCTTCATGCAAGGAAAGCAGCAGAGGCCTTTCTTTCTCTCCCCCAAACTCTGCCAGAAATGAGTCTTTGTGAGATTTGTTGTGCCAGTGCAGCCTCTTGGAGCAGGATGCCTTGCAGAGTCCCAAAGACTCATTTCTGGCAGAGTTTGGGGGATAGAAAGAAAGACTTTTGCTGCTTTCCTTGCATGCAGCCAAAAGCAGAAGAAGTGGAAAGAAGCAGCCTGGTGGCCAGGTGAGGTGTATGGAGTGAGTGGGGCAATTTCTCCCCCTCCGCCCTTTCCCCCTTCCCCTCACTACCTCGTGTTTTTCACAATGCAAGTGACGCAAGCCTTATGTCCCCACAGGCCATGTGGGTGGTGCAGTCTTGTGTTCCCATGCAGCCTGGATTAATTGCTTTGGGGGGTGCTTTGGGGGTGACATTTCTCTGTGGACCACCAAAATTTTCTCATGGACCACCAGTGGTCCCCGGCCTACTGGTTGGTGACCACTGGCCCAGATAACATTGAACTATATATCTTGTCAGTGCAAAAAACATCTATTCCCCACAAAGTGAACTTCTTTTGTATTACCACTTGCACTTGATGAAACAAGATTAATTTTGTTACTGTTATTGTATCACCCAAAAATATGTGATAATATGAGGTTTTCAGAATGAACTCCTAGCATGTATCTATTCTTTTTGCTAGAGCTAAATGGGGATTCATATTTTTTGACATGCTTTCTTTGGAGCACCCCAAATGCTTCTTCTCTCTTTGTAGCTCTTTCACAATTGGCAGAAGAATTCTCTTGATTGTGCTGCTCATTGGTTATGGCTCACTTCAAAGGTTGATCTTAAACTGAGAATTTGGGAGTATACAGTTAAGTTAGCATGTTTTCCTTCTCCATGTAGTACCAGGTATTCTAGGTACTAGTATTATTCCAACAAAAATAAAGAAAGGGATGAGCATGTACTAAAGTAGCAAATGTAACTAACAAAATGCCAGAGTCTTTAATAAAACTTAAGAGTTTAACCAACTGAAAAACACTCAATCAGGCAACTAATTCACACAATTATCTACAGGAAGACTTTACTAATAAATTTGTAAATATTGTAAATTAATGTTCTGAGTCCTTAGGGAATAGACAATAAATAAATAAATAAATAAATAAATAAATAAATAAATAACAGGTAGTCCTTGACTTATAACCATAATGGAGCCTGAAATTTCCATTATAAGTTGAAACACCCATATGATTTTACAGCCTTTTTTATGCCATTATTATTCAAAAACTACAGTCATAAAGTAAAAGCCATGGTCGTTAAGTGAATCACAGGACATGTATTCTTATGTGCATTTTTTGCTGGAAAATAGCCAAAATGTCTGGTCATAAATCATGACATGTGATTGCATGTGATTGTGGAATGTTTGCAATTAACCATAAACATGAGTTAGTTTCCAAGCACCAAAATGCTATCCTGTGATGTCAGGGTGGAGTAACGCTGATAAAATTCTGGAAGTGGGTTATAAATACCATATGGAAGGGATCTGTCATAGTTTTGAATGGTCGCTAAGTGACTGAAGCTTAAATGAGAACTACTTGTACACCAAGAGCCAGGCTGCACAATTGTTATAAAAACATTCATTATCCCGCTTTACATAAACATTGCTCTTCAAATGGTAAACTCTGTCTTTCACAATATATTGCTTTTTTATATTTTTCAAATTACAGTGAATAAACTTTCTTTTATCTGATGATTAAGGCACAGGCGCTAGTGTAACAAATTTAATTCTGCCTTACCAATCTGCCATGCTTCTACATTTCAAAAGCCACCACTATAGAATACATTTGGATCCCACCCACCTATGTAATTAATTCTCTAAGAACTGGGAATTTCTTACTGTTAATTGGTTACAGTGTTGAAGTTTATGATTTATTTCCTAAAAGGTTATCAGAATGAGTATTTCTGCATTTTTCACCACCTTCCAAAATAAAATAGAAAATGTATGTAAAATATCTGAACAGATTACAAGGTTATGAATGTGACATACTATGCAACTAAAATGAGAAGTTGGTTACAAGACACTATCCTCTAGATGTTTATGATTATTCAACTGTAATTGTTTATGTCACATTTAATGATCAAAATGAAGTTGGTACAGTGGCTGCATGATGATGTGTTGTAGTCATCAAAAGTAAATCCAGAAACTTGAATTATTTTGCATGGAATATAACATGGACTTTATATGAATTAACAAGCCGTGGAAACAAACCTGTCTCTAGTTGGCTGGGGTGGCGTAGAGGGCAGGCCTATATAATTGAGGAATTTTCCTCCACATTTATTTGTCATCAGTGGCAAAGCAATTACATATTCTGCAAGATTTTTTTCTGCACACAAAAAAGCTACATTTGCCAGTATGAAGTTACCCTCTTGCCAATGCAATAAAGCTTCACTCCACTAAGTCTTTTTAAGCACCATTGGGATGTCACCAAGAGTATTGTATTAATCATGGCAGTAAAATTAAACCTTAATACCTTTTTAGATAAAAGTTATGACATTGAGACTGTATACTGATAGCTTTAATCTTATCATTAAGATACGGGACCAAATTCAGAGGTTATAAAGGGCTGCAAGTAGTTATAAGACCTTAGAGCATTTCAACAGCGTATTGTTTGTGAAAGCCACTTTGTTAAATAACATCCCTAGTGTCACTGCTTCTAATTTCCATATCAGATATACTCTGTCAACAAATAAATGCTGTAACTGTTGACTGATGTCCTTGTTGAACTGTAAGGAGATTATGATTGCAGGAGACACAGTTTAGTGAAAAGAAGAGTAAATGTACACCTTGTTTAAAAGTTGTAGCCTCCGAAACTGATAGGTAATCCATTGCTCTCCATCCATAGAAGCTTTTATACAGCTGAAACCTAAAGGACATGGTCTCAATTTTCTCTAGACATTGATATTCTTAAATACTCCAGCAACCAAGACTTGGGGCTTTGATTTCTGGAGGTTCCTGGCATAAACTTTTGTCATTATTACAATCCTGGGAGATAAAAAAGGGAAGTTTATAGACACATTCATTTTGAAATCTTTCTTACAATCTCTTTTTCCCATAATAGCAAGCTTCTTGGAACAGAAGCTTTGGAAAACATATCATGGCCTAGGAATATTCTAGGATGGGTAGTGCCAAGCCATCTTATATTTTAAATTCGGGCCCAGGCTTTAGTATTTCCAATTTATAAATGCATTTGCCAAATCTAAAATGAAGCCATAAGACTAATTTAGTGTAGTGTTTAAAGTATTGGGTTGGAGATTGGGCTACTCTTTCTCAGTCCTAGGAAAGAGTAATGGCAACCCACGTTAGCAGGTTTGTCAAGAAAACTGCAGGGATCTATCCATGTGATCTTTAGAAGTCATCAATGACTCAAAGATATTTTAAAAAGGAAAAATCAGCAAAAAAAAGAACTCATACTATTCATAATCATGGTTACTTTTCATGTGCCAAACTATGACTAATTGATAGTTGCTGGTCTGTGAGGCCATTTTAAATACAGTATCTTCATGGTATACTTTTGATAAGATCATCAATAATTGTGCAAATGCCACCATAAATCCTAAATTTATAATTATGTGCCAGTCTACCTGAGATTAAACTAGTCACCCCTGAATAAAATCTACCCTGAATACTTGCTTGAATAGAAAGCCAGAATATAAATTGAATATATAAATAATAAATAAACTGCCATAGGGTGATGCTTTTAATCAGCCACACTTGAAAAGGCTGGGGAACTGACCTACTAGAATTTGTGATCATTTGTTTCTTTAGAAATGAGGATGAGGAAGAAGAAATGAAAAACACAAAAGCTGTTAGAATGCAGTTTGTTTTCAAATCTTAGGTTCATCTATAGATGAAATATTTATCCTTTTTAACCTTTTATTTGCTATAGAAGCTAATTCAATGTACTATAAAGGTTGGAATAGCTATGGCAGGCTTTCCCCTGTCCACCTTCGTTTGTGTGACTTTCTATAATTTTTAAATGTAAAATATTTAAGAAATGAAGCCATATAAGCCACAGTTTTGCAGGAAAAGAGGCCTCAGAGCAGATTCTGCTCAGATATTTTGGAATAAAAATCCTGGTGAGGCCTACAACTTGTTTCCCTAATTTGCAGAGCAGTGCTAAAACATCCAATAGTAAGTTTCTGCCACTATTTTGTCTATAGGATATTGCTAGACTGAAGCTCCCAGTATCCCTGCCTCTTGGTTATGTTGCATGAAACCTCTACAAGTTGTATTCAGCAACCGATAGCACATATTCCCTACTCCTAGCTTAGGTACAATACATTTATTAAATGTAGCCAACATAATTATTTCCAGCACAAACAGTATTTCCCCCTTTATTACATTAAGATTAGAGTAAAAGTATGGTTGAACTCAAGATTTTCAGGAGCCAAAGGCACTCCTATAGCCTTTGTTTATCTGTTCTATATCAAGGGAATCACTCTAGTGACAAGTAAATTGTTACAAGAGATGGAAACTATTTCATGCTTGGTAACTGATTGCAGTACATCTTCTCCTTTTCATTTATCTTCTTTTTTACCACAACAGCATTTCTATAAAGTCACAAAAGTATGTGCAGTATAGTTATTCCCACATACAGTTCTTTCATAACACAGTTTCTCCAAGAAGTTGTGTGTTAGATCATGAAAGCATTTGGAAAAAGAAAATGTCACTAATTTGTGTGAAGTAGTTATAAGTTAGAATTGTGATAAAATAGTTTCAGATAGCTGAAAGTCATTTGCATTTGCCACATGGGGAGATGGAAATAATGACAACAACAAAGCTTTGTTCTTACATGCTGTTTTCAGATGCTCAGAGTGCTTTGCATGCATTATCTTGTTTTGATATGTTTAGCCCAATTTTGCTTTTGAGCTATGTGTAGAGAACATACTGCAAACAGCTCCAAATTCTATCTCTGGCACTTCCATGTTTTGCTGGCAAAGATTCCTGTCTGAAATCTTTTGAGCCGCTGGCAACATAACTGAGCTTCAATTTGGACCAATGGTCTGCCTTGACATAAAACATTTTCCTGTGCTCCTTGATTTGCAGTAGCTTTTAATGCTTTCTCCCTCCTTTACCCTCTCACTGATCTGAGTAAGGAAGCTTACAAGCAAGGATTAGGATTTGTTTATGTAAGGATTCAGACAATTAGTATGCTTAAGAAAAAAGAGATTGTAAAGTCTGCCCAATTGGCTACTTTCTAATCCCCACTATTTTCTGATGTTATTGGCACTGGCTGCTAACCTCTGCTCATTTCTATACGTCCCACTGTGAATGTATCTAGTAACAGAGTTACCTATATGTTCTTAGCTTCATTTTTATGTGCTTGGTGGCATCTATTGGTGTTACCATTGGAACAAATGTGTATGTCAATGTTTTGATACAAGTTATTTTAATAATTATTAGAAGATGGGAAATTTGCTCCAAATTGCCATTCCTCTTTCCCCTGTTTTCTGTCTTGTAGTTTGAACTATAATTCAGTTGAAAATCCATGGGACATATGAATCAGGGAAACAATTATAATGTACTGGAGAATGCAATTTAGAAAGGGAAACAAAGATAGAATATTTTATTTATCCATTTCCCTTACTTTAAACCATCTTCAAAAGGTTTTATGTTAGTTATACAGATTGCATATAAAACATATATTTATAAAATCCCCAATTAAAGAAATAACAAAAAATCTAGAATATTCTTGGGCTAAATATATATATATAAAATATGTTTTCATTTTGGTAAAGGTATGTAGGTCTTGGTGTATTCGGTCTTGTCCGTTAAGGCTTGTCCCCTTACAGACAAATCCAAGACATATATATATATATATATATATATATGTAGGTCTTGGTGTATTAGACCTACATATTTATGAAAATCTTAAATATATATATATATATATATATATACCCCCATATATATATATATATATATATATATATATATATTTGTTTTATAGATTTTCACGGGTAAAGGTATGTAGGTAAGAGCCAGGAGAACGAAGCTGAAGACACCAGCCTGAAGATGACGGATGAGATTTAAAACGTTGCCAAGGTATTCTCAATCCTACACGGGACAAGACCCGAATACACCAAGACATACATATATATATATATATATATATATATATATATATATATATATATTTGTTTTCGTAGATTTTCACGGGTAAGGTGTGGTCTTGTATTTGTCTGTAAGATTGAGAATACCATTGGAAATCTCATCCGTCATCTTCAGGCTGGTGTCTTCAGCTTCGTTCTTCTGGCTCTTCGTTCTTCTCCCAGAAGAACGAAGCTGAAGACACCAGCCTGAAGATGATGGATGAGATTTCGTCGAAACGTTGCCAAGGTATTCTCAATCTTACACGGACAAGACCCAAATACACCAAGACCTACATCTATCTATCTATCTATCTATCTATCTATCTATCTATCTATCTATCTATCCACTCATAGAATACATATGCATACTTTCAAAAATATATACCATTGATAGAAAGTTAGTGTGGGATTATGATTAAGGCACTAGACTAGGATTAGGGAGACTCAGATTTTAGTACTCCCTTGGACACAGAATCCAACAATGACTGATTTCACAATTGCTCTTTTTTCAGGTCTAATGGAAAATTTAAAAAAATCCCAAACAATACAGTATATTATCAACTTGTATTGTATCAGCATGCTATATTACAGTCCATAAATGAAGAAGCTGTCATGCTGCAATGGACCGATATATGCTAATATAATAAATACATTATATTAGCATATATATGTTTAGAAAATATATTAGGGAATGTTTCTAAGGATAGTTACATATATCTCTGTATTCAGGGATATTAATAAATCCAGAAAAGTGATGTGCTGAATAACAACTAAGGTATATTTATCAACTTTTTAAAAAATTGCAAATGTTGTAAATGTGTTTTGCAAAAATTTTCAGTGTTGACAATATTGAACACATTTATTTATTTATTTATTTATATTTGAACTTGTATGCCGCCCCATCTCCGAAGACTCGGGGCGGCTCACAACTAAAAACACAGAACAATAAATATTTAAAAAGACATTAAACCAGCAAGCCCAAATATAAGACACAACAATAAATAAAATACATTAAAAAAACCCATCCCTCCCCCCAAGGGAGGGTCACAGCCCGGGTTGGTCAAACAACCAAGTTTTTAATTCGCGGCAGAAGGTGCGGAGATCAGGGGCCAGATGGAGCTCCAGAGGCAGTTGATTCCAGAGGTCGGGGGCCGCAACATTGACACACATAGAATATATTTTACATATTTAACTTTTGAAAATACCCTCAGAATGAGGTCACTGGGAGATCCTGATTTGTAGCTTCCTTATGTTTAACTATTTCCTATATTGTTGCTTCTCTGCTCTCAGTCATCTGTCAGAGGTGAGCACCAAAGGGGATGGCCACAACCATATAATTGATCACCCACTCCTTTATAAGTGTCTTTAATATTTATTTATTTATTTTTATTATTTATTTTATTGGACTTATATGCCACCCCATCTCCGAAGACTCAGGGCAGCTCACAGCTAAAAACATACATATACAATAAATAGCTACAAAAGAATGTTGTACATATATAAAATAAATTGAGCTTATTTTATCCAACTAGGCCAGCCATATTTGACATTCTTAACCAACTGGATTTTCTAGTCACTCTCAAAATTATTCTTACTGTATCTTCATATTTTTAAATTGCCATTGAATACTTTATACCTATTTGTGTTTCATGTAAAAGATAAGAAATCCTTTATACATAATGACCTGTTCCAGATCACCACTCAGTGTAATATTTATCAAATATAAACTCTGGTTTTTTCCTCTATATCACTGGAAAAGCTTCACTGATCTAGTTTTAAAAGTGCCAATTTAACAATGTCATCATAGATTGCCCCTACTTGCTTGAATAAAGTGAGAAATGATGCCCTGAGATTTTTTTTAATGGTTAGCTTTCTGAAATTTGCTGGCTGACTCATTTCCTGAATCTTAACAGCTTTCTGTAAAAGCAATTAAATTTCCCAAGTCAGATGAAGCCTATAATAAGCATAGCAGCAGCCTGATCAGTCTGAAATAGGAAAGCTAGTACAGATATTATTCTTCACTCAGCATCACTTGCTGCTGACACCAGTATTAAATGTTACTCAATTGGATGAAAAAAAAGCATAAGTTGGAGCAATAGTAGAAGGTCAGTGCATTTGCAGTAGATCGTAAGTATAATTAGCATAATTTTTAGCGTCCTTTAATATTACATATGCAAAAACTTACTTTTCTCTTTCCTTTGCTAAGGAACATATTGTTGAGCAGTTTTGTGGTATGTTTGACTTTCAGTGATTACCCCTTCAGTGTTGATTCATAGCAGTCTTCTCATCATAAATGTTCTGATCCTTATACTCGTGCTACTTTCTTTTCTTTTTTGTCAAAAATGGAGATCCATGCTTGTTTGGTTACTATAGTTTCTCTTTCTTCTTCTTCCCTTCGCTCCTTCCACCGGGACCTGAAGACTTGGTTGTTCCAACGGGCGCCTTGAATGACCCGGGGTTGGGTTTATTTTAATTTTATTTGGCTTGTTTACTGTTTAATTTTGTTTTATTGTAAATTTTTCTCTGTTTTATGTTCACGCCCTGAGTCCTTAGGGAATAGGGCGGCATACAAGTCGAATAAATAAATAAATAAATAAATAAATAAATAAAAATATGGGTGAAACAGAAAGATGCAAGATAGGGGATGTCTGCAGAATTTACTGCTGGTGAAGGAAGAAACAAAAAGTAAAATTACAGAAAAAGGAATAACATCCTCCTACCCCATAAGTAGAGCATGGCAACCACATATAACACAGCCATGATTATGGTAAGAACAATCACATTGCAAGTGACAATGGTAGCCATAGCCTAAGAAAAGATTCATTAGTAGCAGGCAGAAGAACGAGTGCACAGTTTGAAAAGCTTTCAGTACTCACATTGAATTTGTGGGCCATGGATTACCAATGCTATCATAGTCAGAAAAAGAGCTTTACTTCTGCCAGGGGTGATTGTGTCACTTCACCTCTGTGGACTTAACATAGATTTGGGGTTCCTTTCCCCAACCTTATAGTGGTGAAATCACATAGCACACTGCTAAGTTCAATCATGACATGTTTCAACAGAATCTGAGCCACCTGTTGTGACTGACAGATGATTTAAAAGCCGAAACCATCAGAACAAAAGAGGTATTCCATTGTGTAATGAGAAATAAAGAAAAGAAAACATTTTTTGACTATTAAAAAGGTGCCACCTTTCATAGGTCAAATGGAACTGGTTGTACTTGAATGGCTGAATCGTGTAAAAAATCCCAGGATTTAAACTGAAGGTGACCCCAAGTCAACCAATTTGAGATTGAACCCTATTAAGTCATATAGTCTTATGCCTCAGCAGTAGTGTGCTGCCAAAACCCATTCCCTACTTTTGAAAAATTATTTACTTGCACAGAAGAAACATAGCTTTTTGCCTCTTTACAGGAATTTTACTTAAAATTGCAATGAGGAAGTAGAAGAAGAAAATATAGAAAACATTTTTAAAACACAAATATGAATAAGTATTGTTTGTATGTGACATCATAATGTATGTTTTGTCATTTTGGCTGATAGGAATTCTAGGGAGCAAGGGAAAGAGCAAAGGAAGGAAATTTATCTCCATGCTCTTCCCCCATTCCCTGCTTTCTTTCCTTCCTTCCTCCCTATGGTTCAAAATAAACATCTATGACACAATGTTTCTTAACTAGTCATTATTATGTTTCAGTGGATTTATGCCACAAAATATATATATCAAGGTTAAATCAAATCAGAAGAATTACTAGAATTTGTAGAAATTGTTTTTTTCTCTATATATAGATTTAATAGTAAAATAGTTCTTGATGTTATCAAATACCTTGTAATTTATTGTGACTCTGAGACAAAGACTATAAAATACATTCCAACAAGAACTGCTAAACAAAAGGCAGCTGTTTTTACTTGGCTGCTTGGTACACTGAACTGAATTCTGTAGTTTGCAAATAACAACTTGAGGAAAGATCTTATTTTATTTCTGCCCTTTTGGCTACTAAGGAGCTGTATTGCCCTTGAGGCATTGCACTGAAAAATTAGCTGGAACCAAAAAAAATGTAATTTTTGCAAGACTCTTACACTAGACAACCTATGTCCTTTTGTGTCAAAGTTTCAGATACATTTTCTTACCTAAACAGAAAAACAGAATGACCACTGGTAGGCAAAAATAGAAAAAAACCCAATGAAATCAGGAGTGATTTCTGACTTTTTGTTGAGATGCCTATTGAATTTCCTTATGGGAAGCTGGCAGGGAGTATCAGAAATCCTCCCTCTCACCTTCCTTCCTTCCTTCCTTCCTTCCTTCCTTCCTTCCTTCCTTCCTTCCTTCCTTCCTTCCTTCCTTCCTTTGACAGAACGGAATGCAGGTTTGTGATTCAGGAATGGTATGTGATTGCATATGAAAGATGTTATGTGGGATGGGAAAAGTTGTGTGCATGTGCTAGAGATTCCATGAGGGTTGCAGAGGGTGCATAGTCAGGCAGCATAGATTGGGAAATGATGCATGAGAGATACTGTGCGGGTTAGGTAAGGGGCACAGAGCAGCAGCACATGTGGAAGGACAGCAATGAGTCAAGAAAGATGTGTGGAAGTTCCTTCTTCCATGTTCTTTTCTCTTCCCTTCCTCCAGACAAGTAGCTGCTGCTGGGCGGGGAAGGGAGTAAGGGATTATGAGATTAGCTGGGAAATTATCAGGGAATGTTGAAAATACAGCACAGCAGGAGTCAGTGGCACTGAAGCAGCCACAACTTTTTCCTTCAGGAGTCATGGGTCCTGGATTCTGGACACCTTTATAAGATAGCCCATATGGAGTCCCCTGTTTTCCTGTGATGCATCATTTTGCCCAGTTAAAGGTCATGACAAGAGTTTTAGTATATATAGATTAAGTTAACATATTTTCTCAAATTATGTATATGCTACCAGTGAACTAGGAAATAAAAGACATGTAATTCAAGATGAGATGAAGGGTAATGAAACAAAATCCTGTAATTTTGTTTGAGGTAGAGATTAATGGCTTTTCAGTTAAAAAAGCTTGGCCTGAAATGGCTTGTCAAAAAAGAAAAAAAACCTGATGAGGTTTTGGATTCAATATTGCTGTATATTTGATGACGGATATTATGGTGCAGGGAAACAAATAATTGAGTTGTATAATTAACACCCAGTAAATTTGTTGAGAGACAAAAAAAACCCTCTTGAAGTAAGAAAAAGCTGTCTGGGGGTGGCAGATGTGAATTTGTTATAATTTGAGTTAAATTTATGTTTTAAATATGTGAAGGCTCCTGGATTGGGGCTGAAAGGCGAAAACGGAAGCAGTATGCTCCGTTTCATAATTGGATAGACCAGGTTGCCCTTGATAGAATGGCCTCACCAGAGAAAAAACAGTTATAATTTGAGAATCTGTCCAAAAAGAGAGGAAAAAATAGGTACTATAGATACTGTAAAAAAAAGATCAAGCTAAAATTCAGCAACACAGTGCCAAATAAATTTTGGTCGTTAAAATGATAATAATAATGCTGTTGTCATTTTTGTCTTCAGACAATTGAGAGCAAGTAGATTCTTGATACTTAATTTTTTTCATTTGCAAATGCTATGTTATTTTTGACAGTTATTCATATTGTGCATGGCATTTTCAAAACAAAGATATAGACATTTAAACCTTTTGGAAACAATGTCCTTTTCATGTCATTTTTATGAAACAGAGTGCACTCAAAATATGGACAGTTACAGTACCTCTGTATATTTTCATGTAAGTACATTTTCCTTTCTAATATATCGGTTCCAATCATACCAGAGTGAAAGGCATCTTTTAAATAATGGCATATTTGAGATCTGTTTAAAAAAGACATATTTTTAATGCTACCCTTCCCTAGCTACAGCTACAGTTCTGTAACATTTGTTTACCCCAATGTCTATTGTTCAAATGCCATGGCTTACTTTCTTAGAGTTACTGGGAAAGTATATTCTTATATGCTTCCCATATTCTACATTGGCTCAACAGATCCATATTGTCACACAGCATCAATTTATGTATAGCTATATTTGAACTGAAGCCATTATGTTGATGTGTGACTTCCCTGAGAGGCAACAGAATTCTAACAACTGGCCTACCGTGTAGCCTAGAGTAAAGTGCATTAATTGTTTTATTGGAAAAAAGATCTCTGTGTAATAAAATTATATGCTGGAAGAGATCAGGGAGTCTGCACAGGTGTTAGGGTTTTGTTTTTCTCTGATTCAGTACTTCCATTATAAAATACTGAAGACAATTATATTTCCACAATAACCTTGTCATGTCAGTGTGTGATCTGAATAAAAAAATGTTCCCCTTGGCCCCGTTCACTCTCTGTGTCTTTCAAACAGAAAGAACTAATTAAGGCAAAGCTAAGGGAATTGAATTCAAAGTTTGCATTGCTCATGTGACCTAATCTTTTTACAATGGCATCTTTTGCAATCCGTATAAGAATACATCTTTCTGTGAGCCATGTAAGGATGCCATTCACACACTGTCTTCTCCAGAAAATCCTCCCAAGAAAAAGAAAAGAATGAAGAATTGTCTTGACTGCTCAATAAAGATTTCAAGAAATTGGGATCTATGCAGCTTTACTTTTTTATCACTTTGTTAATATGCAAAAATACTGTATAATAACTTAAGTTTGTTTCATTTAAAAGGCCTTAGCTGTTTTTCTATATCAGAAAAAGAGAAGGAGGGGAAACTTTCAAAGAATAAGATTAAATTGTGGCATAAAAGTCTGTTAAGATGTAAAGAAATGTTGAATTAATGTAGTGGATTAGCAAATAGAGTAAGATGCCAAGAACTGGGATTCATGAATAAAGAAAATGAAGATATTGTGCATTTGGTTTTGTGATTTTCCACAGCTGAAATAAAACTGCTGCATGAAAGATAGAGAGAGACAGAGGGAGGAAGAGAGAGAGTGCTTCAGAGAGTTTTCTTGGGTTTTAAAAAATTAATGAACTGGGATTAATATATAGGAAAAAGCAAATGCTTTCCAAAGAATAGGTATGTGAGCCAGAAAAGAATAATGCTGGACCCAACCCTTTCAAAACAGTTGGACTGAAATACAGCAGGCAAAGCTCCAATGTGACTTAAGGGTTCTTGTCACAGATGAGTTTGAATGTGTTTCTGCTTAAATTAGTCTATAGTGTGCATGAAAAACCTACATTTGGTAAAATGTACATTCTGTTAAAATGGCTTTGTTCCATTTTTCTTTTTTTGGATTAACATGATCTGCATGTATCATAGTATGAGAGAAGCAGGAAAAATACATTTCAGTTCGTAAGTGAAAATGGATACATTCCTTGCACTATTTTTCTTCAGATCTTTTCAAGCATATTAAGTGCAAGGAAGATGTTTTGAGGAAAGAGCAAGAAGTTAATAAATGGAACTCAGATTGCTAGTGTTTCCATACTTGTATTATTATTTTCCTTCCAGATTTTTTTCTTTGGTTTCTGTCATTTTGTTTAATTTGAGAATCAAACTGCCTTTATGGAAATGTCATGCTGCAGACTTCAAAACCACAATGTTAAATGTAGAAAATACGTTTTTGGTCTGAATATATGACTACTAGAATTTTAATATATACTGTCACTTCAGTTACATTTCTGTACAAAAAAAGCAATAACAACTGTACCATTTAAAACTTTGGAAAATTCAGTTCAGTAAAAATATATAATATTATAATGTGCTCAAAATATATATTCTTTGGGGGTGTGTGGAAAGTACAGCAATAAATTTTGTTTTCCAAGAGAATCATTAGGCACATAAAAATACTGTAGTCAATGGATGTGGTCAGGTGTTTTGAATTTGACTTCCATGATGTATAGCATTTTCTATTTAATCTCCCAATGTTTACTCTATCACATCTACATCTTATTTTTTCTAGACTACTTCTTATGTGTTCTATAGGTTATGTCCACAATATGACCCATTTTGACTCTGTATATAACTTTCTGTTGCCTTATATATGCATTTTTCAGATACATTTAGTTGCCCACTATTGGAAAAAATTCATTTTCAACAGGAGACATTTTATGTTTTCTGGATAATTGGATAAGAAATGGGATGTTGACAATATTAGCTTCTGCATATGTTAACAGTTAGCCAAAATCCACTAAAAGCATTACTTAACAATAATTTTATTAAGTTTTTAAAAATAAAAAAATAATGCTAAACTAATAGTCAAGAGAAAGAATAGAAGTCAGAATATAAAGAGAAGTGGCACATAGAAGTGCAATAAAATATAAAACAGAAACAAAAATGCACACAAATAATAACTTTCAACTTCTTTACACCAGGTATAAATAAAACTTGAATTCAATTCTTCCTCTACAATTGCAATATAACATCCATTTTGAATAATCTATAAATATTTTAATACTCAAATCCATATATGATTATTTTATTATTTCCTATTTTATGCAAAAAGTTCAAAAGAGACTTCAAATTGATATTAAATTTTGCCAATGACTTTTGACTAATCAGAACAGTTAATTTTGCCATCTCTGCTAGCTTCATCAGAAATGACAAGCACTCTTCCATTGTAGGTATTGTCAAATCCTTTCATTGTTGGGCATATAGAAATCTTGCTGCCATTATCACATATAAGAACAAAATACTGTGCAATTTTTCCATACTTTGTCCATTAAATGTCTCTAGTTTGAATTGTACATTAACCTTCAATTTTTTTGAGTTAATATATTTCAGTTAATGTATTTCAGTCCAGTGTTTTTTAGCTTTTAGATAAAAAATCCCTTCTTGGTATATAAAATAAACTCTATGACCATTGGAAACAGCCAAAATTCACCTGCAACTTGAACCCTATTTAATTATGTAATAATTAAAGCAAGAAGAAATCTTAAGTCTCTAGAATTATCTGTTTTATAAGTTACTTTAGCTCAATGAAAATCAAAGTAAACAAACAATATATTAATTTTTATGGATGTTGCACCAAACTTTCTAAAGTTAGACTCCTTAAAGAGATTCCATAAATGGCTTTGTTGATAAAGTTGAAGTGATTTGCTTCTTTAGAAATGTTGCAAGGGAGTGCTGAGAAAATTCTGGAATCAAATCCCTAGGCAGAAATTTAAAGTTTCCCTTGGTAGTGAAATTTACTTAATGTAAAACAATCAAGAGAAGATATGACAAGATGAAAAACTGATATGAGGAAAACTGAAAGTATATATTGATTGTTACAGAAGCACAATTGATTAAAGACAAGTTAAGAAAAGCAACATAGATGCATTAGGGCATTGGTGTGACTCCAGATATCTCCCTTAAGGTCTGACATTTATTTGGCTGCGTATTCCATATTATGACTAGGTGGCTGATAATCTGATTTTTTTAAAAAGACTGGAAATAATGAGAAATGGACATGTTTCAGAACAAAGCTTTATGTTGATTTTCAGGAATACCTTTGAGCTCACTAAGGCTCCATGAGTTGCGGTGGTGCAATGGTTAGAATGCAGTACTGCAAGCTACTTCTGCTGATCGCTGGCTGCAGTTCAGCAGTTCAATTCTCACCGGCTCAAGGTTGACTCAGCCTTCCATCCCTCCGGGGTGGGTAAAAAGAGGACCCAGATTGTTGGAGTAATGTACTGACTCTGTAAAGTGCTTAGGGAGGGCTATAAAGCACTGTGAAATAGTATATGCTGTAAGTCTAAATGCTGTTGCTATCTTGGGAGGCTACTTACTTTACATTAAAAGTGTGTGAGTTATTGGCTTACTCATTTTTTTGTGCATGACAACTCTTCCATGGCAGCCATTTCCTAGTCATGCCTATCACACTAGTCAAAATTCAAGAGATTGAAAAAAGCCATTGATACCTGGACAAGATGGTAAAGTTAGAAACACTAAAGTGAGCTATAAATGCTAGCAAACATCCACTCTTCTTTTGGTCTTTGCCATTTATAAAAATCTCACAGATAGCTTTCTCTGTTTTCAATGGCTTTTAGTGTGAATACATTTTCTATCTTTAATTTCTGCTTAATTAATTGCTTCCAAATACATATTTGTAGGCCACTGTTCAAAACATGTTCTTAATGTAGCTTCATTCTATCCAAGAACGAAATGAGTTTTTTCCCCCTCAACCAGATTTCTACACATATGATTATAGGTGTAATTGTAAGCCTGCTTGTTAAAAAGTCTTTCATTGGATTTAAAACTGTACTCCCAGTTGAGCAGCTTGCAATCAAGAACATGATAACTAGTTCATTACTTGGCTGGTTGAGTGGTAATTATTCATTTCTTTTTGAAAATATCCATGGATCCTCATATGAATAAACAAAAGAACCATTTATTATCTAACTAATCTTTCTTTTCCTCTCTCTAAGCATGCAAGATTGGATACCACAAAGCCTTCTCAACAGATGTTGCCTGTGGCAAGTGCCCACCTCACAGCTTCTCCATCTGGGAAGGTTCTACTTCTTGCACCTGTGATCCAGGCTTTTTCCGAGCAGAAAATGATGCTGCCTCCATGCCCTGTACTCGTAAGTCAGATGCCTTCATTTATTAAATTTCATCTCTTTCTTTTTCTGCTGTTTCAATAATTTATACACGGAACACTCCCCAGAGATGAACATCTTCCTATGAATGATGTCTTGTTGGTGACAGGAACATTCAGTAACAATTCCCTTTTAAACAAGTCAACACAGCATGTCAGCACCAGGTTCTCTCTCCTGGCACACATCAGAAAATGAAGTTTGCAATTAAGTTACAATATGTAGGTCAACAGTGAGAACAGAGCTCCAGCATTTCCCTTCACTTTTTTTTATGACTCTGGTACCTGTACTGTACAAGTGCCTCAAGGCTGCATAATGAGGAGCAATTGTAGTCTTGCAGATCTTACTTGAAACAGAAAATGATGAAGGTGGGGGGGGGGAGTTACTTGAAAAAAACAATCCTGTAAAAGTTGATTTGTAGTAGCTCTAAATTGGTTTTTGTCTGGCTGCTTAATCTGTCTAATGGGTAAAGTTAACACACTGTTTTAACATAAGAGCTGATTCACTCAGTTACTTTTACACAGTAGAGTTGCTGCCTGTAGGGCAGTGGTACCTGAACAAGAACTATATGAATTACATCCCAAAGACTATACTCCCAAAACAGGTGAAGCTAGAAGTAAGAGACTGAACCAATAGAATAAACTAGTGTGGCAAATAGACTAATTATTCTTATATAAGTTAATTTCTTGGCATAGTAAGAATTAAAATTTGGTAGCAATCTTTGAATGTGCCATAAGCCTAAAATAATTTAGGATATCAGGAAATGCAACTCACTATTGTTAACCTCTTTCTAGAATAAAAAGATAATTATTATTTGCTGTGAGCTGGCTAAAAGTCTGAAGAAGGTTAATGAAGAGTAAATGTTTTTAATAAGCAAATAGAATCTTTGTGAGTAGTTCTGGTATATGTTTTTTTCCCACACTGGATCAGGAATCATATTATACAGTTTACAAAGTATTCTTTTGATTCTAGTGGCTAGATTATAGTTTTCATTTGATTTCCATTTCAAAATCACCAAGAACTGTACCATTAGTTTTTAAGGGTTATGATTTTAAGGTGTTTTAAGGGCTATAAAAAGATGTTTCTTGCTCACTGATGGTGTCCGCAGATAAGGGGGAAGATAATGTCAAGTGTATGGCAATCATATTATGCAAATGATGCAAATTACATAATTGTGTGAGACAGACAATGCAAGTATGCAGTGGCAGAAGTTTTATGATGCTGTGATTAGACTGAGTCGTCCCATTTGTGACAGTATTGTAAGCTGCATATAATACCATTGTTGTTTTCTTCTGGTAAGGTGCTTCAGAAAATCGATACATTTGATTGGTGGTATAGATAAAAAGATTTTATCTACTAACTCTAGGTCACAGGTAGTTACTAATGAAAGCTTTTTCAATTAGGAAGACCCTAATCCATATCGAGTTTTATACATCATAAGCTGCACTTTGGATTTGGCAGAGAAGGATGCAAGAGTATCTGCCTTGTTTTGAGCCACTTCAAAAATGCTAAATGAACAAATAAATAAGCTTTGTTTATCAAGAGCTGTACAATCATAAATATTTCCCTGAATAGTTCTTTTTTATTGAAAAGGTTAATAAGTGCTCCTGTATATAAAGTTCCTTTTCTCTCTAGATCAATGACAAAGAAATTAGCTTTCTAGAAATGGCTGAACCGTAGTTCTTTGGTACTCCTATCATATTGTGTTAGATAACTCTGAAAATTTTTCACTAATATCTGGAGTAACAAGTTCCCACTCCTAAAGTATACCTTCCCCTTCTTTCTTTTTTTCACAGCCATAAAAGGTCTGTTCACACCAAGTTCAGTATCTTGCTAGAATGAATTAAAGCTGATACATATATGCATGTCTGCCTGCCTGATTGCCTTCCTGCCTTTAAAATCTCAGGGACTAGAGCAAACTTTGAGGATACATGCTGAGTTGCAAGATAAAAGATTACATCTTAATTTGTCAAGAATGCTAGTAGCAAGCAAGAGCAGAGAAGTGGAACTTGGAGCATGCTCATGTCACAAGGGCAATGATTTCATTGTCCTTGGACTACTCAGTTTATGAGCAACAGCACTGATGCTGCAGTTCTGTATAACAAAATTCAGCTGTGTTTGTATGGGAAAATTCAGCTGCTTCTTTCATAAAACAGTCAATTTAATTAGTCGGATACTTCCCAAAATTGAAATTGGATGAGGTACTTCTTAGTACTGAGATCAGTACAAAGGTCAAAGCAAGATTGATGTTTAATTAAACTGTATTAGCTGTATTAATCCATATTCTTGGATTCTATTTAACTCTGAATATCCTGACTATTTTCTAAGCAGAGCTCAAGGAACAAATTCAAACAAGTTTATGTTGCTCAATTCAATCCTGAGCAGCTGGGCTTCTTTTTTTGTTTTTTTTAATGTGCTTTTACCCCTCCATGCCTTACATTGATGTACTTTTAACTCTATATACTTTCATGTTCCTTATTGCTGCAGAGGATAGAGGATGTAAATTTGTAAATGTAAAAGTTACAGGTCAAACAACAATAGCTCCAAAATGTGATTTTTCTACTGTGACTAACCCCTGTCTCCAGCATTAGGATAATTACAATACTCCTTGGGAAATAAGTGAGGCCCTCCAGAAGAGAAGAAACTGATTCAGCTTATACACTGTGTAGTTTACTGCCTTATATACAGAAATGAATGCTTACTTGCTGGAGCAATCAACACTTTGTTGAATGCTAAAAAAGAGTTGGAAATAGTCAAGGAAGTTAAACACATGCTTTAAGGCATCGAATAAAGGTAGAATATAAGGAAAAGAAAAGTAAAATCTAATTTGCATCAACATCAATTATATTTTTCCCCTGTCATTCTATATTTGCAATACATACTTGGTTCCATCACATCTATTTATTGATTCATACATTGTCTTTTCATCTTTAAACTTATCTCTCTTTCAGAATCACATAAATTCTAATCAACAAATATTTCTCAGTTTTTTTTCCTCTTCGACTCACTTATTTATTTTTCCTTCATACATTTGGTTTCCGTGTTTCTGCTCTATTCCCTTAGTAGGACCGTTCTCAAATCAATATACTTTTTTTCATTTTTTTAATCCACCCTACTATTCAGGGCCTATGTATTTTTCATTCTGTCTCTTTTTGTTCTTAAGGGCCCCATTCTCACTGCATTCAACTTTCTTATTACATACTGAACTCGCTACCATATAACAAAGTGGGTAGAAACATGTTCTTACAGAGGACAATTTTCATTTGTTCAATATTCATTTATCACAAGAGATCACATGCTACTAACTACCTTTATACTCCCCATTACACATCTTAAAATTTCTCCACTCTACCATTTTCCTATATATGTATCCTTTGCTATCTTTTCCTCTATTTTCCCTGCCAAACTCAACTATTTTGATCTTTGGTACATTAATTTTCCCGTGCATGTTTGTTGTGTTGTACGTTCTATTTTCACTGAAAGCCATTCCATTTTCAGCCAGTTTGTATTATCTGTATACAAACCAACTACCCAACCAAGATATCTTTAAATTCACCACAAAGACTCCTTATGTATTTATCTGTAAACTCAATAAGCAGTGAATGGACAACACCCATTATGTCTTATTCACTGCTCAATGCTGAACCTTTCATTAAGCATTTGTCTATTGTTATAAATTCTTTATTTTGATTATGTATTCTTCTCATTACATTCAGCAATCAACCTTAAATGCCATAATTGCTCAAATTGCCCTACAATTCATGCCTTATCACATGCTTTCCTAAATGATCAAACATACAATGAACTTTTTCACCTTTATATATCCCTAAGTAATCTGCTATAGAGCAAAAACAATTCAGCACACCTCCCTGCTCAGTATAAATACACACTTATTTTCCAACCTCTGCTTATTGCCACTTCTCATACACATTAATCAGAATTTTGCCAAACACCTTTCTACCTCCTGTAGTTTGTGCATTCAGTTTTACCTTTTTCCTCTATTTAGAGAAGTAACAGCATTTTTTTTCAATTTTTATCAAGCTTTTGTTCTTTATACTATCATTCATAGGGCTCATTTTGCCTTTTAGTTTTGACCAAAATCGATTTTTAAAATTATTATTGTTATTTTTTACTTCACACTGCTGGAAGCTTCTTATTTAACTTTCTTAATTCACTTTTGAACAACTTTGTTTCCATTAAAATCCAATTTTTTAAATGTTCCCCCACTGTCTTGCTGTTTCCCCACTGTCTTTATCACTTATAACTTAACTGTTAAGTTTATAAAGAACTTTCTCTTTTATATACAGTCTCTCATTTCATCTTTTGTAGCAATTATTTTCTAATATACGTTTTTGTCTTATGCATAGCCTCTTTTACTTCATTATTGTATTTTTCTACTTTGTTAGAGTAACTTCCACATCCCCTTTCCTTAGTTCATTTTTTTATCATTACAGAAATTCAGACAAACCACTAAGGGGTTTTAAAAACATTTCCTTTTCTTTATACCACTATTTTATGACTGCTTGGAATTTTTCAGTTTGCAAGGATCAGCTTTAATAAAACTGGTAACAGTGATCATGTTTAAAATTGCCTTGCTGTCTGTGAAGTTACAGCTGCCTTTAAATAAATTTTAAAAATTGACTTTTAAAAATTATTTTCTTCCTTTCATTTCTGTTTCAATTTCAGTTTTCTAAAATCAACATTGTAGCATTATTGTATACTTTCAAGGCCCTAAATAAAGGATCAACTATTTGAATTTTCACATTATAGTTGATAGTGTCATTGACTGCTACTGTCATTAAAAATATTTTTAGCAGTAATAGTTAACAAAGATGATTGAGCAAATCTGTAAGACTTCTTGAGAGTTATTTGGTTAAAACAATGTTGAACATATAATGATTTAAGAATACAAAATCATTACTTGATGCTACTTAATTTGGTTAATTGATCAGATTTTTAAAAATTAATCAAATGTATACTTATTTTTATATTCTGATAGACTGTGATTTGTTTATTTATATGGCACATAGGAATGTGGTTGGCAAACATTTTAGCAGTTGAGTTTGCAATGACATTGGCACTTTCTTAAATGTAACATGTTGATAATGTTTAATTAGAATCTTTCTGTCTTCTATCCTGACTCTTATCTTAATTTATAAAAAAGGGCAACAGAATGGAATTGGAATTCTGTCTTCCAAACCAATGTACACTATTGCTACACAATTTGTTGCTGTATCTTTCTTTCGAAGCTTTCTGTTTGCTGAAAATCAGTATATAGCTTTGCATTCTCGTGTCTGTTTCAATTTCAGGATAATTTTTCAGATTTTCAGCTTCTACCTGAAAAACTTTATAATGTGTCTCAGTTTTTTTAATCAAAACTAACTGGCTATTCTAAAGCTGAGGTTTTAGATCAATTTTGATTCCTCATGGTTGTTATTAGCAAGGTTTAAATCTTAAATCTTAGTAAAAGAGGGGTTCTGGAAAATGTAGCTCTAACAAATTTGGAGAATAACTATGTTGGTGAAAGCTGGTTTTATTGTAGAAATCATTGATTCCTCTTCAAGGTTTCTTCAGGATTCTTCTTTCACAGTGAACTATGTAAATAAGACCTAATGATATTTTCTGATTCTACACTTGTTTTTCAAATATTTAAATTTGTACCTTCTTTAAGCTTTACTTCAGTTTTAGATAATGCAATATTTAAACTGTTATTTACTATTTATTTTCCTAACTCCCTTTCTTTCAATTTAAAAAACAAAACCTGCTCCAAATTGCAAATGTGCTCCCTTGCTGTCTATGTGTCATCTTTTTGAAATCTGATTTCCAATCCAAAGATTGGATTAAAATTCCTAGCTATCAGGAAACATTAGTGTTCTTTTGTTTAGTTCCCTGACCACATAATTATCAATTTACAGGGCTGAGAATAGCCAAATTCTAAAAGGCATGTCATTTAAACATGCCAGGAGCTAGTCTGTATTTAATTGTCTTGCCACAATAAAAAGGAGATACTTCCAAACCCACTGAAATGTGGTTAGATGTTGGAAGAATTTGAGGGGCTGGAAGTTGAAGAAAGGATAAATTGAAGCTTAAGTGAATAATGGCCTAGTTGTATAAGAGACCTTATTAAAAATGCAGTTGAAGATAGATATATTTTTCAAGATGTTAAAAAATATCTGAAAGCTATATCCTAATGCTTTGATAAATAAACTACAGGTTTAAATTGATTTTCTAGAAGTCAGCCATGGTATGCTATCTCATCTCTCCTCCCCCCCTCTCCCCCCCCTCCATTCCTCCTCTCTCCTCTTCTCAATAGACAAGACAAAACATTTGAGCTGGAAGAGCATCAAGAAAAGAAAAGAGCAGGATGTGGATAGGCAAAGCAATAACAACTTCAGTTGCTGCTCATGTATTGGATCTTAGGGAAAATATTTATTCTGGAGTTAGGTTGTAAGTTTTGTCCAAAGCAAATTATTTCTTTTAGCCAGACCCTTTTGAATGGAAATTCAAAAGAGATTCAAGGTGCTGGTGTTAACGTATAAAGTCCTGCATGGCTTGGGTCCGGGGGAATTGTGGGAATGTCTCCTGCCAGCATCGACATCCCTTTGCCCTGTACGCTCCGACAGGGCCTCCTTGGGGTGCTGTCGGCCAGACAGTGTCAGCTGGCGACCCCCAGGGGCAGGGCCTTCTCTGTGGTAGCACCCACCCTATGGAACCAGCTCCCATTGGGGCTCCGATTGGCCCCAGACCTCCGTTCCTTCCACCACAACCTGAAGACCTGGTTCTTTCAGCAATCCGGCCTGGACTGAAGTGGAGTGGGATAGGTTTTTAAATTGTATTTTAACTGTGTTTTAATTGTATTTTGATTAGTTTGTGGCTTTTAGAGTTTATTGGGGTTAAAATTTAATACTGTTTTAATTAATTTATTCTGTATTTGTATTTTAATGTTGTGAGCTGCCCTGAGTCCTCAGGGAGAAGGGCGGCATATAAGTCCAATAAATGAATGAATGAATTAGTAATTGCAGTCTCTAGCAAATTTTGGTTAATCCCCAAACAACTAAACAGGTTTAGTCCTGATTAGTACTTGGATAGAAGACTCAAAAAACAAAAAATCCAGGACTACAATGGGCAAAGGAAGCCATTGAAAAACACTCTGGGAGAAGGCAATATCAAATCATTTCTAAGAAGACAACAGGGTCATATCCACGTAATTTCTTAACCTGCATAATGATCTACAATATCAAGTAAATATAACATATAGCTGTTAAGTTTGCATGGAGAGGCAGGACGCGGAGTGCTTCAACTCAAAGTTTATTGTGACTTCAGCTCAGAACGGACCCGACTGGCTTAGCTGCGGCAGCTATTTATAGCCGGCTGCCGTGGCTGCCAGCCAATCATAGTGCAGGGTTTTCTCGCACTTTTACAACCAATGAATTCAAACACTTTACAACAATACCCAGTCATTTTAAACTCTGCATACATAACAATAGCAGTTTCTGGTAAAAAGCCATCCAGGTGAAATACACCAAAAAGAATATCCTGGCACCAGTCAATATTCCCTCCTGGCTTCTACCAGAAAAAAAAAACTGAACAAACTACATGAACAGCTAAATATTTGTTCCGGAAATCTATAGCATACAAATGCAGTTTTTTCCTCTTGACTTCCAATATCTGACTTGTTTGGGAACAATCAGCCAGAGAGACTAAGATGAAACTAACATCCTTTATCATTGGTCATGTGGGTTAAACTTTCAATATTACTGGGTTACATATAGTTTATACCTTATTAAATAGCCCTGGAAATAGTTCAACCAGTTACGTTAGGAAGAATACCCAGGATATTTCTTCATACAAGACAGAACTTTTCAGAACCATTGGGTGTGTGATAATAAAATTCCATGAGGAATAACTGTCCACTGAACAATGCATTCAAGCATATCCAGGAATAATCAACCCAAGTATAAATTCCTAACCATGCAGCACTAACATTATTGTAAACAATATCAGACAAGTGACCAGTTGTTATAATTAGTATCATCAATACATCATACAAGAGAAGCAGGTGCCACTGAAAAATAGTCTCCTCTCTGAATTTACATTTTTGACAACTCTAACTTCTATCCATCTTTAGATGAAATTATGCTGATTTTCCACTACATTTTAAGACAGCTTTGTCCAGGTTGTTGTTTTCAAAATATATCAAAGTTTCAAGTTCATAATTCCTTCAACAAGAAACTGACATTATAACAGTCAAGTCCAGGACATCTGGAGAGTGAAAGTAAATTAATTTGAAATATTTCAAACAGTTTTGTGTATGTATTTACTTTTTACCATCTTTTCAAACTAAGCTTCTATTACATGTGTATGTATGTATATATTTTGTGTGTATACACACAAGTGTGTATGTGTATGTATATTTGTGTGTACATTCTCAGAAGCTAGGCAACTCACACAAAATGTATTCTTTTCATATTTCAGGATTCACACTGGTGATACTTTGACTATTAGTGATTAGTGTTATCATTTTTGATATGTGTTTCTATCTAAATGGAATACAAGACCTGCTCCACTGTCACTCCAAATAGTTTGTGATAAGGTGGGCTGAAAGAGAGGGACTGTTCCAAAGTGACTCAATAAATTCCATGATTGAGAGTCACTGGAACTCAAACACACTCACACACTTCCTCTCTCTTTCTTTCTCTCACACACACACTCTCACACACTCCCACTGCCACAACCTAAAGGACTATGAACAGAGGTGGTATTCAGCAGGTTCTGACCAGTTCTGGAGAACCAGTAGCGGAAATTTTGAGTAGTTCAGAGAACCGGCAAATACCATCTCTGACTGGCCCCACCCCCATCTATTCTCTGCCTCCTGAATCCCAGATGATTGGCTGGGTCTTCTTTTGTTGCCCTGCAAAGGAGAACAGAGCTGGAAAGCAGGTTAGTGGGGTGGGGTGGGAATGGGGATTTTGCAGTAACCTTCTCCCAGGAGTGAGGAGGGAATGGGGATTTTACAGTATCCTTCCCCTGCCATGCCCACTAAGCCATGCCACACCCACCAAGCCACGCCCACAAAACAGGTAGTAAAAATTTTTGAATCCTACCACTGACTATGAATGTGAACTTTGGTTTACAAGTAATATCAGTACAAAATGAATAAAAATAAAGACATCCCATACAGTAAAACATTTAGGTAGGGTTGGTTTCTGTCGAAACAATAGATACAAAATTAAATGCAAGAGTGACTAAAAATTATATCAGTCTGCATGATGGGATGGTGGCTAGACTTCATTTAAATACTTGATTAAAAAAAGCTGCTTATTTCACTTAACTTGTTTAACCATGAGAAATGGAAAAAGCACGCAAACAGCAGAAGGTCTTTCACATTTATCTTAGTTTTTCTTACCAGTTGGTTAAACCAGGTGATAAACCCAATTCTTGTGTGCTGACAGCTATAATAATCAAGAACCTTCTTTGTTCATTATGCTGTCTTTTACTCCAGCAGTCTCATTCAGCCTTGCATTTAGTAATCACTCAGTGTGACGGCCCCCTAATGAAGAAATAAAACATAGAATCTAAGACCCATTCTTCTAGCAAAAACATACACTCTGCTCCATTGGCTTGTAAAATCAGGTTTCCGTTCACTATTAAGCTAGGTAAAAAAAGTAATATTGGGTAATTTGGACAAAAACACCTGGAATGGGTAGAAAATTACTCTGCCTTCAGTTTTGCAGAGGGAAGAAAGACATTTGTATCATTAATTATTTATCTTAGTGTTGCTATTCCCATGTTTTTACTGTAATAGTTGCCTTAACCATGGAAATAGCTACCATGCTTCTATATCTTAATTTTCCAAATCAGAAGAGGTGCACTTTAATTAATTCTGTTTTGTTTGAATTTCATAGTAGCAGGAAAGAAACTAGAATTCTTTTTAGTACTGCCCTTTTTATACAATTCGCTAAGATAAATTTAAAAATTGCAAGTTTAATTTTATGAATTGGCTAGTAACTGCAATGTGCAACAATAAAAATCACTAGCGTTGCCATGATCCAGACCATAGCTTAAGCATCTGTCTCTTTTTTTTAAAAAAAGTTTTGAATCTTATAATCACTGAATATTCTTTTTAAATCAGTTGCACAGTTTGTATGTTTATGGCTTGACCTAAGTGAAAGACAGAAATTGGATATCCAAAGTGAATTCCAGAGCTGCTAGTTTGGCAACATATGGTGGGCGGTTTAAGACTGATTAAATTTACAAGCTCCTGCTGGTGAAGAGTGCACGAGAGCCTCATAGATCATAAAAATGGAGCATTGCAAACTCTCAATGGAGATCAGTGATGAAACAGGCGGCGGCAAAGGGAGTACTTGTAATGAAGTTTGCATAGTTATGGAGGAGGTGTCCTCAGTGTGCAGAGTAACCATGTGCCATCAGTTTTTCTGGACATATTACTCTCCATTTACCTCAGGATCCACTAAACAAATGAAATTCACCGACCCTTATTCTGTGGGTCGGTTAGTTATCAGGATTAGCTTGGTAATGTCCCCTTCTTGCAATTCTAATCACATGCCCTCTTCTAGGCATCAGTTGTGGGATGATACACACTGGCTTCAGAATTTTTGCTGAATGAATCCATCCTTATTGAAAATGCTATGTTGTAGGCATTTTGGATGTACTAAATAGCCTCTATTTGAGCCTTGCATTCTGATTTAGATACTTACAGCATTGTAGCATATACTCACATTACTTGTACACTAAGTTAGGAATCTGGCTTGAACAGCTCATAAGAAGCCAACACATAGGTTATAGGGACAAAATATCTCCAAGTTTACAGATATTAATTCGTTAGACAGATAGCTGAAATGTATATGTTGATAGATAAACCTGGAATGCTGGCCTAATTAACTATTCATAATTGTCAGAATAGAATGCTAACTGCCAGCAGCATAGAGAAATAAGTTTAAGGGAAACTATAATAAATTGATAAAATATGACATTGAAGAACAATATATATGCAATTTTACATATTTTGCTTTATTCCAAAGGATTTGTCTTCAGTTGTTTTGGAAATTACTCATTTCTAGAAAATGTAGTATTTCTCTAAATGAGAATGATATCATTTAAATCAATTTTAAAATGATATTTTCATTTATCTTGATGACTTATTTTGTTAATTCATTTTTTGTGAAATTTGTTTCTGGTAATTTGTAAAGCAAAGAATAACATCAATAATAATAAAATAAAGATTAGATGAAAATAAAATGGAAAGGTTAAAATAAACTCAGAACCATGTAAAACAATTAAACAATCCAGAGTATACCAGCAATTTTTTAAAAAATCACTCAAATATTATTTGTTTCTATTTATGTGTCATATCTATCTTTGAGCTATGTTAGCATATAGGAGAGATACTTATTTGATCAAACATATTAATCTCAATGAGGTCAAAGTAATTAATATTGTCTACCTATCTTGAAAGCCTAATGTAAATCTGTCTCTTTGTAAATGATAGTGAATAATTTGGTCTCTTGGGCTATCCAAACAAAGAGCAATTGATTGACATAAAATAATCTCCCTGTAAAATCCTTTGAAAAAGGGAACTTAGGTTAAAGACCCCACATTTCAAAAAGCTGTAGAAAATTAGTGTCTCTTTCTAAAATCTTTATGTTCGTTTCAGATTGCTATGGAATTGAAAAAGGCCCCCCCTATAAACTGAGAATATAATTTAAGTTGTTTTGCCTTTTTATGGCTAAATGTAGTTCACTGTTTATATCCCCTAGAAAGGATATTGTTTTTAAATTACCATTTCAGTCCTATTACTCAAAACCTCTGCTTCTAATGCATTCTGACAGTTATCAGCATAATGAAGCATAATGAAATGATGGGCAATCTACAGTGAAGCTCAGCATGGATTCCACGAGTGCTTGAGCGATTCAGTTGTGAAAATGTGAATGGCCCTTACCTTGTTTCCAAGGTCAAGGGCTCTAGACAGAAGTCTAAATATTACGTGCAAATGGACCCTAGGTATTTTCATGAAGCCATTGTGTATATAAAATAACAAGTGGAGTATTTTCTTTAATTTTTGCAAAAGATTCAGCTTCATTTTATTTAACACACCTTTTACATCCAATTTCAGAAGCCTAGTTACACAATGTTAAGATCATGGTGGGCACACAATAACCATAAGTAAAGACGAAGCCTTGAAAGGATATTGACTATCTTTTCTTTTATGTAGCTTTCTGTGATTTTCCCCGTTTCCATTAATTCTAAACATACAAACCAATGCTTATAATGGGTTTATTTGTAATTTAATTCACTATTAGTAGACAAAGTAAATTAGATAGAATAGTATGGTTTTAAAGTCAGAGAAGGATTTGAATTTCTTTAATGATTCCCTCCCCACCCCCAATGAAAGCTCTACTAGTCAACTTCTTTGACAGCCTATTTTATGTACATTTTTTCTACCTCTGGATGCTATTGTATAATTTCTGATGATAATGTTGGTGCTCCCTCCCTCCCACCAACCAACCAATAAAATTCATAAGATTTCATGTATAACGAGCTCTTGCAAGGCTTTCATCATGTCCATGTTTTATTTTAAGCTACAGTTCTTTTGTAGGTCAAGTGGACAATAAGAAAAATTTCCTTCAAAAAATTAAAAACTCACTGGTGATATCATGAACATACCTATATAATTTTCTTGGCAACAATATAGAAAGGTTTCATCTGAGTTATCTATATTTTAATCAACAAACTAGTATCAAGATTCTGAATAGATTTCTTGTAATCCTATCATGCTTTCATGCTTGTCCAAGATAACTTGCTTCTAGATTCTAATTTCTTTAGAAAAAATCAACAGCAGCCTTGTTTTCTCATCTTTTCCAAAATAACTTCTTATAAACATTGATCACTCAATAAAAATTTGGCAAAAACCAGCAAAGAATTTGCTTGGTTAATGCAGACTCTATACTTCTGTACTGATATGGATGCAATGTTTTGGCTATTTGACAATTTTCACTTAAAATTTAAGTTCAATATTAACATAGGCAATCTTCCAAACAGGCTCTTGTTGCTGCTTCTAAGGTAGGTCAATTTATGACCAACCATTTGCTTCTGGATCCAATTTAAGGAGCACCTCCTAAAACCCTGTATGACATAAGCCTAGCTGTGTGAGAGATTGCTATGGCTTTTACAGTTTCTACCCATCCTTTATGATCAGGCAGAATGCCCATTCTCCAAGTCTTGATTTCACAGTGTCAACTGAGGGGATGCAGATTAATATGCCCTCCCATCCTCCTTTAAAATAACATTGAAAATCTTTTTCATAGGCCTTAGGAGAACAGCAAATAACCTTGATTGGAGATCTCTTCTCTGCCTCCCATTGAGTCCCAGCTCATCGGCTGGGTCTTCTTTGGTTGCCCTGCACAGGACAACAGAGCTGGAAAGCAGGTTAGTGGGGTGAATGGGATTTTGCAGTAACCTTCCCTTGCCACGCCCACCAAGCCACACCCACAGAACCGGTAGTAAAAAAAATTGAATCCCACCACTGGTGTTCATGCATTATGAAAGAGGGAGCCTTTTGTATATACTCATTTTGTATATACTCATCAGCTTCTACTCTAAGGCCAAAATGGGATTAGGAAGCTATTGCTTGGGTGTCTTTTGTCTCCAAACACCAGGAAACTTCAAATCATTGAGGATGATATTCTAGACCAAATTCCCACCTGTCACCTCCTGAAAGTTGCAGCAATGGCCTACCTGAAAGAGGCAAGAAGCTTTCAGGTAAATGCATATAAGCCTCATCTCCTTTGCAGGGGTCCTTTGGGCCTTCTCCATGAGCTCTTTTGGAAAATGCATGGAATGATGACTCTCTCCTGAGCCATTATACTCCTGCTGTGCAGAATGAAGCAGACATTTATACACATTATTATCAACGATGACGCCACCTCCAGTATATTAGACTTTCCCCTTTGCACCCGCAATTCACAAGATTTAAAA
>CM019151.1:151815251-151830158 GCA_009733165.1 Naja naja | reverse complement strand
ATATAATTGCAAATCCCACCAAACAATACCTTTCTCTGTTAAACTCATAGATGGATGTAGGCAAATCTGGAATGATAATATGACTCAAGTTGAGGGACAAGTAAGGAATATTGTGATGCCATAATTGCTTTGCTTTTTTTAAGGAACCATTTCTTAATACTACTTGTCTGGTTTTAAAAAATGCAAAATCAAGAGAAGGAGAAGGGAATGCCTACAAAAGTGCCTTAATTTAGATAAGATGTTCATAATTTTTTGGGAGAATATTTTTTAATGTTAACTCCTGGCAATTACTTGGAGAAATCGCTGTAGTTTTCTTAGTAGGATTTCCTTGGTGGCTTGCTATTGTCTCCTTGCTGTGGTTCAAAGGCACACAATTTGCTTTGTATCTAAAGTGGAATTAGAACTCACGGTCTCCTGGTTTCTGTCCTGCTACCTTAATCACTACACCAAAATGGTTCTCCTTAGATTTTTACAGAGTGTAATGAATGTGACACTTTCATGACAGCAACTAAAACAGCTTTAGCTGTCCACTTGTACTGAACAAGTAGGTGAATCCAGGAAATAAAAAATATGTGATTGAAGGATGCTTTCCTCTTTGCCACATTTTCCCACTTCTAAAGTTTAAGAATTTTGTTGAATAGTACGGACGGAGTACCGGAGACTGAGGGAAAGGGAAATATTTGCAGAAACCAGAAAAACAACAACAAACTTATGTCTCTTTCATCTTATTCTTATATGATGTGGCTGCTTTCTCTTCTCCCAAATCTCTGCAACATAGCAGAACCATAATTCATTTGTATTTACTGGTTTCCAATGTGTTTTCTTATGGCTAAGATACCTATCAAGAAGAAAATAGTGGATGAAGTGACTAGCTTACATGTTCCCATTATGCTCATTGTTCTGTGGGTCTCTTGCACCAAACATTTGAACAATTAGAGTGAGAGAAGTCCACTATCTGCAAAATCTGCACTATCATCCTGGGCTTTTTGTTCAGCTATTTTATCTTTGTGTCTGTGTACACTATTCATATTGTATATCAAGTATACATGAAATGAATAGAATAAGTATCTGTTAAAATGATCGACAAAGAAAACGCCTGCAAAAAGGTGTACAAATTTTTGAAGGGTTTTTCACCTGCACTAAAAGTTCACAATATTCAGTTTCAGGAAATAAACTTTCTTAGGAAGGGGATAGATTTCATTACCAAGAAACCTGGCTATCGACTTGGTAATGTAGAGACCAAACAGCTAGGTTGTGATTTATGCAAGTCTGAATAGTGCAATGTTCAGTTTAGATAAACTGATACCAGGTCATGTTTAATACAAGTCGAAGTTCACTTACTGAGAGACTATATCAGGGGTGGCGAACAAGTTTGACACAAAGAGCCAAAATTTTAAACTGTGAGAGTCAGAGAGCCACACCACTCGCTGGCGTGCAGTTGTTTCCGAGGGATGGGAGACGGATGACGCAGCCGGGGCAGACTACGGCTCGGAAATCTCTCCTCAGAGATCCCTCCTCAGAAGCAGCATAACAAAATCCAAACTTGGCAAAGAGCCACAGTATACAAAATAATGATAAGAGGCAAAGAGCCGCATTCATTTTGGCCGAAGCACATGCTCGAGAGCGTGTTCGCCACCCCTGGACTATATGAACACAGTTGAAGCTATTGCATGTGTAGTTGCCATTAGGTTTTTATACACTGATTGTGTGAAAAATGGAGAAAAAGAAGGCTAAAGAAAAATTCCAAAAAAAAGAAGAAGAAGAGCGCTGTTTTGAAGAAATAGAGCAGAATGTAGGAGATACCATGTATGTTTTGTATATGGGCTTATCCTCCAGCTTGTCCTCTGCCCCCTTGATTTATTTATTTTAAATATTTATGAGATCAATCTAGAAGATCTCACAGCAGGTTATAATGCTTTAGAAAACAATAAAAGAAGCTAAAGCCACATAAAAAATAATTGAAGGATGGTCTATGTAACAATCTTGCTACTATTTCCTGTATTACCTACAGCTTGTAAGCAGTCTTCAAGGGAAGATTTATTAAAAATAATTTAAAGTTGTAAATATATTCTTTTAAACTTTTGCTATTATATTTCATTAAAAAGCACATATTTTTAAAATAAAAAATAATATTTCCAATGAGCTGAAACCAATTACCCTATTTCCCCTAGAAATATCACTTTGCATAGTGCAATTCAGCCAAGATGGCGCCGATGACGGCTGCCTTGGTGAAATGCTCTCTAATGGTTTCTTTATTTCTTATTATTATCTGCAATTCACTATGGATTTCATACTCATGAGACCATCTGCTAAGAATTAGGCAATGTTTCCTTAAGGAGAAGCTTTCTGATTCCTCACCCCCACCTGTCTTTGCAAACATGAAGGAGATTCTAAGTGCTATGGATTACAACAAACAAAGGAGGAAAGCGACAACGCCGAAAAAGGAGATGAGGTAAACGAGTGGGAATTTTAAACAGACTAAGAAATAGGGGAAAAAACTCCTCTCCCTTCAATCTTTCTGACTAATTTACGCTCACTTGCTAACAAGATGGATGAAATTCATCTCTTAAATAGATGGAATTCTGATTTCTATAATTCTGCAGTTCTTTGTTTTACCGAAACCTGGCTTAATCCACAAATTCATGGGGACAACATCATATACATCCCAGGATTTCAGATGTTTAGATCAGACATCAGAGAATTGAAGAGACATCAGGTAAAACAAAGGGTGGAGGATTATGTTTATATATCAACAACAGCAGGATATAACTATAATATATAAGTTCTGTGATGAAAACTTAGAGTCTTTACACATCAACTGCAAGCCATTTTACTCACCACTCATCATTTCTCCTAATAGCTGTGTATGTTCCTCCACAAGCCTGTGTAAACAAGGCATTATGAACTCTTGCTGATCAAATTATGGAGGCTGAAGCCAAACACCCATCATTTAAGGAGATTTCAATCAAGCAAATTTAAGGAAAGAGCTCCCAAAATATTTCCAGCATGTAAATTGTCCCACCAGAGGCAAAAATACTTTAGACCACTGCTACACAACAGTAACAGATGCTTATAGGTCTTTACCACGAGCAGCTGTGGCACACTCTGACCACTGCATGATTCACCTTGTACCTGCCTACAGACAAAGACTTAAAACCATGAAACCAACAATTAAATCAGTGAAGATTTGGTTGGATGAGGCAAAGCTGAAACTCCAGGCCTGCCTTGATTGCACTGATTGGAATGTTTTTGAAGATGCCTCTGCAGACCTAGATGAGCTCACAGATACTGTAACATCATATGTCAGCTTCTGCGAAGACTTATGTGTACCAACAAGGAACCTGCAAATATATAGTAACAATAAACCTTGGTTCACAGCTACACTTAAGTAGCTACGTCGTTCCAAAGAGGAAACCTACAGAAAAGGTGACAGAATACTATACAACCAGGCTAGAAACATATTAATGAGAGATCAGAGTAGCAAAAAGAAGCTACTCTGAAAAGTTAAGGAATCAGTTCTCAACAAATGAACCAGCAAATATGTGGAAAACTCTTAAAAACATCACTGGCTTCAGCAAACCTCCTTCCCAGGCAGAAGGAAATCAAGAACTAGCAGGTGACCTAAATGTGTTTTACTGCACGTTTGAAAGGAAACTACAGCCACCTATCTCCACAACCCCCATCTCAAAGACACCAACAACAGCAAAGCCTAATACTACTGACCCCAACCCATTGGGTTCACAACCTCTGGTGACCACAGAAAAAGAAGTGCAAGATCTATTACACAGACAAAAGCCAGGAAAAGCACCAGGGCCAGACAAGATAACTCCTTCTTGCTTAAAAGTCTGTGCTGACCAATTTTCCCCATCTTCACCTGAATCTTCGATAGATCACTAGAGATGTGCTATGTTCCTTCCTACTTCAAACACTCTACCATCATCCCAGTGCCAAAGAAGCCCTCCATCAAGGAACTGAATGACTATGGACCAGTTGCTCTAACATCTGTAGTTATGAAAATCATTGAAAGGCTTGTGCTGTACCACCTGAAAACCATCACAGATCTGCTGTTAGATCCCATGCAGTTTGCATACCGAGCAAATAGATCGACAAATGATGCATGGCTTTGCATACATCCTACAACACCTTGAATCTCCAAATAGCTACGCAAGGGTCCTCTTTGTAGACTTGTGTTCAGCATTCAGTACCATCATTCCAGACACTCTTCTAAGTAAATTAAACCAACTAGCGGTACCTGAACACACTTGTAAGTGGATCATAAGCTTCCTAACAGACAGGAAGCAGGAGGTGAAGCTAGGCAGAATCACATCCGATACCTGCACAATCAGCACAGGGGCCCCCCAAGGCTGTGTGCTTTCTCCACTTCTCTTCTCCCTATATATCAATGACTGCATCTCAAATGATCCATCTGTTAAAATACTGAAGTTTGCTGATGACACAACAGTGATTGGTCTCATTCGAGACAACAACAAATCTGCATACAGACAGGAGGTTATACAGGCTTGGATGGGGTGTAACAGGCTCAGACTCAACCCGGCCAAGACTGAGTGGCTGTTCTTACCAGCATCTCGGGTTTCAGTTGATGTGCCATCTTTGGTCATGGGGAGGTGTTACCCCCCGTGGATAGGGCGAGGAATCTGGGCGTCCTCCTGGATGCACAGCTCAGTTTGGAGGAGCAGGTGGGAGCTGTGGCCAGGGGGCTTTGCCCAGGTTCGGCTGGTTCGCCAGCTTCGCCCTATCTGGACCGAGATGCTCTTCGAACGGTCACTCATGCGCTCGTCACGTCCAGGATCGACTACTGCAATGCTCTCTACATGGGGCTTCCCTTGCGGATTACCGGAGGTTGCAGCTGGTGCAGAATGCGGCTGCGCTGGCTGTGATAGGGTATCCCGATACTCCCATGTTACACCCTCCTGCGCGACCTGCATTGGCTACCGGTTGCCTTCCGGGTTTCCTTCAAGGTGTTAGTAACAACTTACAAAGCCCTTAATGGCGTGGGTGCAGGGTACTTGCGGGATCGCCTCCTGCCTGCATCACAGTCCAATCGCCCGTGCGCTCCCATAGGAGGGGCCTTCTGGGAATACCGTCGGTCAGGCATTGTCAGCTGGCGGCTCCCAGAGCTAGGGCCTTTTCTGTGGGAGCGCGCCCTGTGGAATCAGCTTCCTGCGGATCTGCGTTTGGCCCCTGATCTCCGCTCCTTTCGTCGAGACTTGAAGACCTGGCTGTTTCAGCAGGCCGGCCTGGATTGACCTGGGGGTGGGTAGTTTTAATTTGTTTGTTTTAGTGATTTTATTGTTTTAACTTTTGGTAATTTGGACTTGTTTTTATTTGTATTGCTGTATATTTTTTTGTATGTTCGCCCTGAGTCCTTTGGGAGTAGGGCGGCATACAAGTCTAAATAAATAAATAAATAAATAAATAAATAAATAAATAAATAAATAAATAAACAAACTTGCCTCGTGATGTAACCAGAACAATCTGGAACTGAACACACTCAAAACTGTAGAAATGGTGGTAGACTTTAGAAGAAACCCTCCCATACTACCACCTCTTACAATACTAGACAACACAGTATCAATAGTAGAGACCTTCAAATTTCTAGATTCTACTATATCACATGACCTAAAATGGACACCTAACATCAAAAACTTCATCAAAAAAGCACAACAAAGAATGTTCTTTCTGTGCCAACTCAGAAAGCTCAAACTGCCCAAGGAGCTGCTGATATAGTTCTACAGAGGAATTATTGAGTCTATCATCTGCACCTCTATAACTGTCTGGTTTGGTTCTGCAACCCAACAGGACAGACACAGACTTCAGAGGATAATTAGGACTGCAAAAAAAAACAATTACTGCCCACCTGCCTTCAATCAAGGACATGTATAGTGCATGAGTCAAAAAGAGGGCTGTGAAAATATTTACAGACCCCTCACATCCCGGACTGTTTCAACTCCTTCCCTCAAAACAACACTATAGAGCACTGCACTCCAGAACAACTAGACACAAGGACAGTTTTTTTCCAAAAGCCATCACTCTGCTAAACAAATAATTCTCTCAACACTGTTCAACTATTACAAAGTCTGCACTACTATTATAATTAACCTTCTCATCACTCCTTATCACCCATCCCCTCCCACTTGTGATTGTAGGACTGTAACATTGTCGCTTCTATCCTTACGATTTATATTGACTGTTTCCTAGTATGATTTGATTGCTGATTGTATCCTATGACTATCATTAAGTGTTGTACGTTATGATTCTTGATTCTTAATGAATGTATCTTTTCTTTTATGTATACTGAGAGTATTTACACCAAGACAAATTCCTTGTGTGTCCAATCACACTTGGCCAATAAAAAGTATTCTATTCTATTCTATTCTATTCTATTCTATTCTATTCTATTCTATTCTATTCTATTCCATTCCATTCCATTCTATTCTATTCTATTCTGTTCTAAATTCTCAACCATTTCATGAAATTCATTATCAGCAGTAATCAAGACGTACCTGTGTATCCAAACAAATAAACTTACCCCTTTGGAAAGGCTCCTCAAAAAAAAGGAGATAAATTTTAGTTCATCATTACTTTGTCTTTCAAAATCTACAGACTCAAAACTAAGATGCTGAGGTATTAAAATAGCCATTACTGTGGTCATCACTAAACTCAGTAGAAGACTGTCCTAAAAAGGATATTGCATCCTATATAGAACAACCTTTCCATCTGGTCAAGTTGTAAAAAGCTTTAATTGAGGATAGCATCTGATCACACCCAAGGAATTTGCTCAGAATAACTTGCTCAGCAGATTATTCATGAAAATGTAGTCTGGGCAGACACTATTAAAGTCTTAGTCATAGTAATTGCTCAGAGGCCTTTCTAAACAGTTTCTTTTCACTGATGTTTTTGAAGAGTGTTATTGTTTTGTTTCTTAAAGGGTAATGTGTGTCAGAAAAGATTTATGTCAACAAAAGGACAGGCTTGTTTGGTTTGTCAATTGTAAAAGCCTACTGGGATCTTTATTGCAGATTCTCTCAATAAAGGTGGTGGCTTGACAATATGTGAAGTGGGAAGTTATTTCTTTTTCAGGTAGACCTATTTCCTTCAAAAAGATATTGCACTCATTGGCAATGTGCCACATTTCCTTGTTTCTGCCTTCTGAGAGGGTAGGAGAGAAAGGAATCCCATAGTTGTGCTCTCAAGATTTTTTAGCGCTTTGAGTTTGTCTATGTAAACAATACTGCAAAATTTACAAAAGTGAATTTTAAGTATGACTGTGGTTTATTTTAATGCTACAAGGGCATTGCTATACAGATTCCATTAAAATGAATAGAGCATCCACAATAATACATTTATGTATGTATATTTGTATGTATGCAAATGCATGTATGTATGTATAACATGTATATAACTGCCCATCTTATACCAACTATGGGTGGCTCCCAATCAAGAATTTAAAAATTGCATTAAAACACTATAAAATCATATTAAAAATATTAAAACCATAAACTTTGAAAACAACAGTCTCACACCAAGGCAAACGTCTTACATGTATCCTATTCCAGCATCCAGGTCTATAACTATGAAAAGTTGGTGTGTTATCAAAAAGACCCACAAGTGTTTTGTTTTAGTGGGCACATTTGAAATTTTAGGAACATATTGGTACTTTCAAGAACAATTGCCATGATAGGTGCAGCAATGGAAGAAACACCTATTTGCCAGAAGGCAAATGAAACTTTAAGCCTCAGCTACCCATTGTTTTGTCTTCCAAAAGTGCTTCCACCACCTGTGTATAGCCCAATGATGTTGATGGAAAACTAGGTTATGCTTGAGGTTGGTACTCTGCTTCATAGTATGCCAGTTTTCCATTTTTTAAAATTGAAATAATACTTTAAAAAAAACTAAGTCAAATGGTCAGTGAATGCCAAAGAAAATAGCCTTCAGGCCTCATATTGTGTTTGAGATGCAGGATTTAGTGTAATATGCATGAGTTGTGATAAGTACCTGAAATAGCTCTCACTTCATTTCTTCTGTTTGGCCAGGAGGGATATTTTGGAATTTTTCTTCTGTTACTTAAATATAATTTGCTAGCTATGTGAAAAGGGTGTTTGTTACCTTTCTTTTTTCTTTAACACCAAATAGGGTTGAATTTTCTAATTTCCCTTCCACACTACCTGTATGGAAGTACACAAGCATACTGCAAGCCTCAGTTTTCTCTGTTTTCTGCTTGACTGCTTCTCTACTGGGGCTCTACCCTTCTCTGTCCCATGTACTTGATTCAGATCAGTATATTTTCACACTAAGCCCCTTCAAGAGCAGTATATTTTCAACTAAGCCCCTTCAAGAGCATCTCAATGAACCTGACTAATGCTATGTTATTAAACCCTAAAACTGTTGTAATTGATGTAACAAGTACCCAGTCTGAAATTGGGAGATAGGAATCATTGAGTATAAATAACAATTTGTTATCTGGCATCTCTGCATTCCGTGTAGACTTTACCTTTGCAAGCCATCAGGAAAGAATGTATTAATCTGATGTATATTTCATCTTTTCTCAAGGAGCTCAAGATGTAGTATTTCTGACAGCAAATATGCCCTAAGAATTGAATGTTGAAGACAATTTACATAATATCCAATTATAGGGAGAACAATCTCCTTTCATTGATGTGCACATAGATGCACAATGAAATGTTTTTTCACAAACCGTACTACTGTTATCTCATTTATGTTTGTACATATTTCTCATTCTTGCAGTATTTTTCTTTAGACTCTCCATACATTTATATACTTGCATACATATAACCCACACCTTTTCCCCATTAACAACATCTTTTCTCATTCACATGTGCATATTTCAGGTACAGATATCCTTCTACATCTTTCAACGGCCAGCTTTACCTATCTAGTGCTTTAATATATTAAATTAGAACCCAGTTATACATGTGTGTGGTTTGTAGAAAATTCAAGCTTACACACACCTGTACTATCAGACTCTGAAGCCATATAGACCAGTGGTCACCAACCAGTGGGCTGGGGACCACTAATGGTCCACGATAAAATTTTGGTGGTCTGCAGAGAAATGTCACCCCCAAAGCTCCTCCCAAAGCAATTAATCCAGGCTGCGCGGGAACACATGGCCTGTGGGAACACAAGGCTTGCATTGCTTGCATTGGGAACAACACGAGGTAGTGAGGGAGGGGGAAAGGAGGGGGGAACTTGCCCCGCTCAACCCCCACGCCTGGCCTGGCTACTGGGTTACTTCTTTCTGCTTCTTTCTTCTTCTGCTTTTGGCTGCAAGGAAAGCAGCAAAAGTCTTTCTTTCTCTACCCCCAAACTCTGCCAGAAATGAGTCTTTGGGACCCTGCAAGGCATCCTGTTCCAAGGGGCTGCACCAGCACGACAAGTCTCACAAAGACTCATTTCTGGTGGAATTTTGGGGAAAGAAAGACATTTGCTACTTCTGCTGCTTTCCTTGCATAAAGTCAAAAGTCTCTCTCTCCCCACCACCACCAAGAACAGAGCTGGAGACAGTATCCTGTGATCCCAAATAAAGAATAATTGATCGGTAGCAAAACAGGTTGGGGAATTTTCCTGCAGACTTTTTTTTTGAGGATTTTCCCAGGGTCCCTGGTCTGTGGGATTTAAAATTATGTTTGGTGGTTCCTGAGTTCCAAAAGGTTGGCAACCCCTGGTATAGACATTAACTGAGATCTCCTGATGCTTCAGTGCCATTCTATGCCCCCAACCTTCGCACAAAAAAAAAAACCCTAATGATTTAATATAGAGATGCTCATTAGAAAGGGGAGTAAATAGGTCTGGATAGGAAATTAGAATAATGAGTACTTAAAAGGGAGGGGAAAAAGTTGCATAAAGGTTTGCTTGTTTTGTTTACTTTTGATGTTCAGTGACTAGTAAAAACCAAGATTAGGACTATGATAAAAACAAGGGTCAGGATAAAAGAACAGAAAAACATTTCATTCAGACACTTGGTCCTAATATTAAGAGTATTATGATCTTGCTTTGGGCCTTAGTTCAACACTACACACATTTAGAAATTGGTTGCTGTGTTCTGTTTTCTTCCAGACTAAGAAGTACAATATATGCATGTAGGCAGTGATAATCTATTCTTAGGGTTAGTGGGTAGCAGAAGATTGTATGACATCTCATTCTTATACACCAAATCATTCAAATGAATGACTGATGATGTAGCCTATGAGCTTTTTTTTTTTTTGGTACTGCACAATACATGGTATGTTGACCATTTGCTTATACATTTTAATGTCCAGCCAGATATTTACAAATGGAAATCTGTTTGGAAGTATGGATATAGCTGTATAGGAGCACTTTTTATTTTCAGATAGCTTCTGACTGAAACACAAGGAAGCAAACTGCTAGAATTATTTTGTGTATGAAGCTTTAGTGTAGGTTAGAGAAGTATATCATGAATCCTCCAGGCTGCACACACCTATGATGGGTTCCTTGAAATCCTCCTCAACTGTAATTTTTAATATGACAGAAAGCAGAATTATGAAAAGATAGAAGCAATTCAAGTAACAATGTACAAGTATTTAAATGAACTGAAATTAAATATAGTATTTATCCTGAGTGTATCTTTTGTTCCTGAACTCTCTACTCTTTGTGGAGATTAGCACATGGTACAATGTTTAAAGGCCCAATTCTAGTTTTTGAGTCAATGAATTTATATAACCATGTGTAGATATTTCTCTAAAGAGGCTTCCTATTTTTTTTTATTTTATTTATATAATTAAAAAAAGGGTGCTTTTCTTTTGCAGGCCCTCCATCGGCTCCCGAAAACTTGATTTCCAATGTCAATGAGACATCAGTGAATTTGGAATGGAGTTCCCCCCAGAACAAAGGTGGCCGTGAAGATGTCTCTTACAATGTGGTGTGTAAGAGATGTGGAGCTAGTGATCTGAACCGCTGCCGGTCCTGTGGGAGTGGCGTTCACTTCAGCCCTCAGCAGAATGGTTTGAAGTCCACGAGAGTTTCTATTACTGACCTTTTGGCACATACTAACTACACCTTTGAAATCTGGGCAGTGAATGGAGTATCCAAGCAAAATCCAAGCCAAGACCAAGCTGTGTCTGTCACTGTGACCACTAACCAAGCAGGTGAACTTTTTATTCCACTTTCATTTTCCCATTCATTAGAGCTGTCTCTGCAGGTTCTTAGTCATCCATGTCATGGTTGTCCCAATGGTGCTTTTTTCAAGAGGCAACTGGACTTTGAAGACATTTTGCTTCTCATCCAAGAAGAGATGAGAAGCAAAATGTCTTTAAGAAAAAATAAAGAAAGACCAGTTGCCTCTTGAAAAAGCACCTTTGGGACCCGTTGGAAGTAGTAACAATTTTGGAGGGAAGAGGGCATAATTGAAATGTTAACACATATTTTGGATTTGGTTTTGAAATTCTTACCCTAGAAGATTTACCTAATCACCAAATGGCTGAAACTGTGGGCATGGCCAGTCATAAAACTACCAATTTAGAAAAAGGCAGCTTGAATCCCAAGTTGGCCTCTGCCATTGGAATACCTATTTTTAGAATGTAAGAGAGTGGTGAAAATGCAGTTTGATGGTTTGCTTTCAAGGATGTATTCTTCTTACTTAATTTGTTGCACTGACAGAATCTTTAAATATCAAGAGGGATAGGAAGCTACATGTTATAAGCTGAGGGATGCAGACAGAAGGCAAGTTTTTGCTGTGAATAAGATCTGAATCAAAAAACAGTATCTATAAATTGTGGAAGAAAATAATGCTTCTTCCAGCACCAATTCTCTGCATCCCCCAGTCAGAACAATTTTTGATTTTTTTCAACCAGAGTTGGTATTCAGCAGGTTCTGACCAGTTCTGGAGAACCGGTAGCGGAAATTTTGAGTAGTTTGGAGAACCGGCAAATACCACCTCTGACTGGAGATCTTACAGTATCCTTCCCCTGCCACGCCCACCAAGCCACGCCCACAGAACTGGTAGTAAAAATGATTGAATCTCACCACTGTTCTCAATTATCACCTAGCAATCATTTCAACAGACTATAACAAAGGGAAGGAAAACACATTCTGTGTTTAACACAATGCTAAAATTGTGAAATATATTCCCACTGATTGGTCTCTTTGGAGTATGTACTTGACTGTGTATACTAATCTATGAGGATATGAGGAATCATATGACATAGGAAACATTACCTTTTACTGAATGCATCCTATTCTTTCTTGGGCTGAACTCTTCAGCCTTCAGCCATAAATTGCTTCTTTTTATATGGAAGATAAGTATACTAAGGTCCAAGAAGTAAAGTATATAGATAAATTAGTTTCAGCATATACTCCAATCTTGGCTTCTAAAAATTATGTCCCCTGAAAACTATCACTGAAATTAAATGAATTATTTTTCTAAAATATATTATTTTGAACAAAATATAAATATATATTCTAATATAAATATTATGAATATTAATTTAAGTATAAATATTTCAATCACCTGCTTTCATCAACCACATGCAGCATTTCAAAAATCAAGTTGGTTTCTAAATCAGAACACAACACAAATGAAAAGTTGTCAATAATTATAGATAAAAGAACTGAACTTTTATTTGGACCAACATTGTAATTATACAATTTGTAATACTATTTAGTTTTAATGAAGCAAAGCCCAACCATGTATTTCCTAGGCAATTGTATAGTGTGTATGCCTCTAAGTGGGAACAATTTGATACTTTACTAATAATATTTGTACTAATATTTGTAAGTTAAAAACATATAATAGGCTGCTTTAGCAAAACATATAGTTTCTGAAATCTCTTGGTGTTTTCAGTGCCCCAAGAAGTTACAGTGCCAAAAAAGATGTAGCTGGTTTAAAGATATATTTTTGCTCCAAAGCATTCCAATTCAATTCATTTTAGAAACATGCACTTTTTGTTATGTTCTGGTTAAAGTAACAGGTAGTGGGCTTTTATTTTTGCATATAGTTATTAGTGTTTGTTTCCATTGTAAATGAAAATATGGTACTATAGTGACAAACATATAGCTTGGTAATCACAAATATTTTCTATTTTATTAACTTGGTGAAGTTTAAAAACTATACTTGGCCTTCCAGATTGCTGTTCAATTGTGAAATACAAAAAGTATGCTTCAAGAGATTCCTTCTATAATGAACCCTTAGGTTTCCTCCCTTCCTGCCTCAGAGGCATATTAGGAGTTTCAAGATTGCCTTAAATTATCTTGACCTGGCAGAAATATTTCTGGTTATACAGTATGTGTGAGTCTGTGTGTGCTTCAAAATAAAACATTTGCAATCTTTTTTTGTTTAGTTTCAAGAAGTACAGGCTTAAATAACAACATACAAATACCATTTTGTGCTTAAAGTGAACATATGAATATGTTGCTATTTTAATGATTTGTGTTTCTACATTTATAAATTCTCTCAATAAGACTGCATCTTTGTTTGAAGATTGATATTTAAAATGGTAGCTTGCTGTTAATTCAGATTGATAAGATTTTATTAAAAATATCTATGATACTCTGTAGCAACTGATGTTTACACAGTGTATAATTGATTATACTCATGTTTCAACTTGCTATTTTGCTACAGTAAACTTACTATCTAGGTAAACTAATGGAATCAGTGATATATAACATATTGAATGGATTGCTTCTACTACATACTTTGAGTAGCAAGATTGTATGCTTATAATTTATTAGTTCTGATTAGATTTTCAAGTCTAAAGATTTTTAAACTTCTTTCAGTTCTTTAACTTCAATGAGTTGGTTAAACCTACAATTTTTTTGTTCTCCTTGTGATAGTGATAAACTTTTTAAGATTTTTTTTGTAAGATATAGTAAGACATTTTTAAGAATATTTAGAAATATGTCAGATTTATAAAACATAATGCAAGAATGGCAAACAAATTTCCATATGTATTACGTTAAAAGATTGGTTTCAATGGGGAATCAGTTGAAATATCCAGATGAACATTAAAAAATTTCAGGGTATTATAGTCTTCTCTCCTGTTTTGTTGGCAGTCTGTGTTCTGCTGTTTAAATTTTTAAACAGATATATAAGCTGTTATTGTCATTTGTTATCTGGTTAGGTTAACTTTAGTATTTTTTTAAGTTAATCACACTATTGAAGTGGATTGCGGAAATATTGGTTAAGAGTGAAAGGCCTATAAATAAATAAACAGACTTTTACCTCACAGCACTTAAAGATATTTTAAAAATGCAGTTTTAGTCAGAGAAGGATCTTTTGTATGAAGATATTCAATTCTGGATGATTCCCCCTACCCTTCTTCAAAGTGTCTAGCTGTCAGTCTACCTGTTGTAAATCTTTATTTTAGAGAAATTGAGATTTGTAGATTATTTTCTTATAGTTTTCTTATCCACCTCCCAGTATATACCTGCATAAGAAAATCATTCTTGTTCTGTAAACATGCTTTTTAACTTTTGCCTCAATTTTCTGTCATGCCAGATATGATCTATAATGCCACAAAAGTATAAAATGAACACATATTTCTACTAGCTACATATTTATTTGATTTTACTTCAGTAGCATCAAACTTCTTGAAGCAGCGCCAATAGTAAACATTGAAGGATGTTATAAACAAAGAGAAATAGAATTACACTTTGATTATTTGTCCTAATTAAAGCACAATGTTGAATGGGAAAGAGGGAGGATCAAAAGAAGTGTTGTACTTATAGTTTTTTGTACATATTCTGAATAATCAAAACACCTAGGGAAGGGATGTCAAACTCACAGCCCATGGGATGGATATGTCATGTGCTGGCCACGGCCACCCTCAGATTAGCAAAGGAAAAAAAAGTCACGATATGTCACATGATGACAGCATGACGCTGCGAGTTTGACAGCCCTAACCTAGGATGATT